>JAODAL010071783.1:0-15387 GCA_025379985.1 Phyllomedusa bahiana
TATTTAAAAGATTGCGAATTTTTTAAATAAATTATCGCGTATCGAAAAAAACCGATTTCCAAAAAACCGGCCGATTTCAAATTTTTCGATAAAATTGCCAAAACTACTTGTAATTATGGACAGGAAAATTTTATTTTTTGGGGGTGAAAAAGACTGTCTATTTTTTTTTTCACCACACAAAAAACAACGCTTTAAATTTAAACCCCCGGATGAAATTGCGCAAAAGAATTGAGCAGCCACAACTACTAGCTTTTTACGTGTTACAATTTTCTGTTTTCTACGCACACAACAAGAGAAAAAATTGTAATTATCTTTGCTTGGAATTATGGGCGGGGAAAATTTTAATTTTTAGCGTAAAAAGACGGTTTTTTTTTTGTCACCACACGAAAAAAAACGCTTAATTAACCCCTGGATTAAATTTTCGCAAAAGAATTGAAACACCACAAACACTAGCTTTTTAGCGTGTTAAATTGCATTTTTTTTAGATCACAATAAGAGAAAAAATTTTATTTAACCTTTGCTTGGAATTTTTGGTAAAAAAAAACTGTAAAATTTTTTTGGGGGTGAAAAAGACTGTTTAAATTTGTCACCACAGCAAAAAACAACGCTTAATTAACCCCTGGGGTGTAAATTGCGCAAAAGAATTTACAACCAAAACTACTAGCTTTGTACGTGTTACAATTTCGTGTTTTTTTGCGCTACCAACAAAAAAAAATTGTAATTAACCTTTTCTTTTTAATTAGGTACGGGAAAAATTGTATTTTTTTTCGGGGAAAAAGACTCATTTTTGTCACCCACACAAAAAACAACGCTTAATTAACCCCCGGGGGAAATTTCACAAAAATATTAGCAGCCACAAACCAGTTTTTTAGGTTTTAAATTGCGGTTTCTACGCTACACAACAAAGAAAAAATTTTAATTTAAACCTTTTCTTTTTGAATTATGGGACAGGAAAATTTGCATTTTTGGGGGAAAAAAGACGGTCTATTGTTTTCACCACAGCACAAAAACAAACCCTTTAAATTAAACCCCGGATGTAAATTGCGCAAAAAAATTAGCAACCAGAAACTACTAGCTTTGAAGCGTGTTACATTGCGTGTTTTCCCACGTACACAAAAAGAGAAAAAATTGAAAATTAACCTTTGCTTTTGAATTTTGTACGGGAAAAAATTTTAATTTTGGGTGAAAAAAACGGTTTTTTTTTGTCACCACAGCAGAAAAAAAAACGCTTAATTTAAAACCCGGATGTAAATTTTGCGAAATAATTGACAACCAAAACTTACTTTGTACGGTTACAATTCGGTTTCTACGCTACACACAAAGAAAAATTGTAATTAACCTTGCTTGTGAATTTTGGTACGGGAAAAATTTTATTTTTTGGTTGAAAAAACAGTCTTTTTTGTCACTACGCAAAAAAACAACGCTTTAATAAACCCCGATGAAATTTTCAAAAGAAAAAGAGCAGCCACAAACTACACTTTGTAGGGGTTACAATTTCGTGTGTTTCACCTACACAACAAGAAAAAAATTGTAATTAACCTTTGCTTGTGAATTAGGGACAGGAAAATTTTTAAAATTTTTGGCGGTGAAAAAGACGGTTTTTTTTTTGTCACCACAGCAGAAAAAAAACGCTTAATTAACCCCTGGATGAAATTGCGCAAAAGAATTGGCAGCCACAAACGCTACTTTTTAGCGTGTTACAATTCGGGTTTTCACCTACACAACAAAAAAAAAATTGTAAATTTAAACTTGCTTTTAAATTTTGGTAGGGAAAATTGTAATTTTTTAGCGGGGAAAAAAACGGTTATTTTTGTCACCAAGCAGAAAAAAAACGCTTAATAACCCCTGGATGTAAATTGCCAAAAAATTGAGCACCACAAACAAATCTTTGACTTGTTACAATTCAGTTTTTTACGATACACAACAAAAAAAAAATTGATTTAACCCTTTTCTTGTGAATTATGGTACAGGAAATTGTATTTTTTGGCGTGAAAAAGACGTTCTATTTTTTGTCACCACAGCAAAAAACAACGCTTAATTAACCCCTGGGTGTAAATTGCACAAAAGTATTTACAGCCCCAAACACTACTTTTTAGCGTGTTACAATTGGTGTTTTCTACCTACACAAAAAGAGAAAAAATTGTAATTAAACCTTTTCTTGGAATTAGGGACAGAAAATTGAATTTTTGGCGGGGAAAAAGACGGGCTATTTTTTGTCACCACAGACAAAAAAAACGTTAATTTAACCCCGGATGTAAATTGCGCAAAAAATTGAGCAACCAGAAACACTACTTTGTAGCGTGTTACAATTGCGTGTTTTCTACCTACAAACAAAAAAAATTTTAATTAACCTTTCTTTAATTTTGGTACAGGGAAAAATTTTATTTTTTTGGCGGGGAAAAAGACCGTCTTTTTTGCACTACAGCACAAAAACAACGCTTTAATTAAACCCCGGGTTAAATTGCCAAAAGAATTGAGCAGCCACAAAATACTCTTTGTAGCGTGTACAATTTTCATGTTTTTCTACGCTTCACAAAAAAAAAAAATTTTAATTACCTTTGCTTGTAATTAAGGTACAGGAAAATTTTAATTTTTGGGCGGGGAAAAAGACGGGCTATTTTTGTCACCAAGCAAAAAACAACGCTTTAAAAACCCCTGGGTTAAAATTTTCAAAAAATTTTAGCAGCCCCAAACTACTAGCTTTGTAGCGTGTTAAATTGCTGTTTTCTACGCTACACACAAAAAAAAAATTGTAACTAACCTTTTCTTGTGAATTATGGTACAGGAAAATTGTAATTTTTTGGCGGTGTAGAAGGCGGTTTATTTTTTACCACCAGAAAAAAAACCTTTAATTTTAAACCCCGGATGTAAATTCGCAAAGAAATTTAGCAGCCCAAACTACAGCTTGTAGCGTGTTTTCAAATTTCGTGTTTTCTCCTACACAACAAAGAAAAAATTGTAATTAACCTTTTCTTTTGAATTATGGGACAGGAAAATTTTATTTTTTGGCGGGAAAAAAACGGCTATTTTTGCACCACACACAAAAACAAAGCTTAATTTAAACCCCCGGATGTAAATTGCACAAAAGTATTGACAGCCACAAACTACTACTTTTTAGCGGTTACAATTCGTGTTTTCTACCCAAACAAGAGAAAAAATTGTAATTAACCTTTTTCTTGTGAATTATGGTACAGGAAAAATTTTCATTTTGCGGGGAAAAAGACGGGCTATTTTTGCACCACAGCACAAAAAAAACGCTTAATTAATACTGGGTGTTTAATTTCGCAAAAAAATTGAGCAAACCCGAAACTAATACTTTAGCGTGTTCAATTGCGTGTTTTTTTACCTACCAACAAGAGAAAAAATTTTAATTAACCTTTGCTTGTAAATTTTGGGCGGGAAAATTTTAATTTTTGGCGGTGAAAAAAACGTTTTTTTTTTGTCACCACAGCAGAAAAACAACGCTTAATTTAAACCCCGGATTAAATTGCGCAAAAGAATTGAGCAGCCCCAAAAATACACTTTTTACGTGTTTTCAATTGCGTGTTTTCTACCTACACAACAAGAAAAAAATTTTAATAAACCTTTGCTTGAATTATGACAGGAAAATTGTATTTTTGGCGGGGAAAAAGACGGCTATTTTTGTCACCACAGCACAAAAAAAAACCTTAATTAACCCCGGGTGAAATTTCACAAAAGTATTTTAGCAGCCACAAACAACTACTTTGTAGCGGTTACAATTGCGTGTTTTTTTACCACACAACAAAGAAAAAAAATTTAATTTAACCTTTTCTTGTGAATTATGGAAAAGGAAAAAGTCATTTTTGGCGGGGAAAAAGACGGCTATTGTTTCACCACAGCACAAAAACAACGCTTTTTAAATACCTGGGGTTTTAATTTTCGCAAAAGAATTTAGCAACCAGAAAACTACTAGCTTTGTACGTTTACAATTGCGTGTTTTCTCCACACAACAAGAGAAAAAAATTTTAATTAAACCTTTTGTTGGAATTTTGGTACGGGAAAATTTTAATTTTGGGGTGAAAAGACGGTTTTTTTTTGTCACCACAGCGAAAACAACGCTTTTTTAAAAACCCGGATGTAAATTTTGCAAAAGAAATTTAGCAACCAGAAACTTTCCCCAGCTTTTTTGGGTTTCAATTGCGTGTTTTTTTTAAGCTACACAAAAGAAAAAAATTTTAATTTAAACCCTTTTCTTGTGAATTATTTTACAGGGAAAATTTTATTTTTTTGGGGTGAAAAAGACAGCTATTTTTTTTCACTACACACAAAACAACGCTTAATTAACCCCTGGGGAAAAAGCGCAAAAGAATTTACACCACAAACACTAGCTTTGAGCTGTTACAATTGCAGTTTTCCCACGCTACACAACAAGAGAAAAAATTGTAATTAACCTTTGCTTGTGAATTTTTTTAGAGATGGGCGAATTTCCCGAAATTCGTTTCGTTCACTTCGCCGAATTTTTCGGCAAAAAATAACTTCGTTCCCAATTAAATTTTGCACAAATCACGTTAAAAAAAAACTATTTCCGGCTCACAGAGCCCCAGGGGGCTGTAGAACTTGTCCCATCTTAAAAAATGCAGAGGAGCTTGGTTTGGTCTTCATACAAGTTTTGTTTTAGTATGACACCAAGACTGCCGCCGCTCTTAAATCGCTTCACAAAAAAATTCCCCGGGGACTTTAAAAAAACAAAAATGACCAAAAAACTGAAAAGGGGAAGACCTGATAAAGCATCAGCCACTGAAAAAACAAGCTGAGGGGCCCGGGGGCAACATCAGTGACAGAGGGGGGGTGACGGTGGGAGCCACACAGATGAGGCAAGAGTGGCACAATGACAGTCTGGAGGTGGCTAAAACAGGATAGTGCCACAGAGGTGAACAATGAACACAGTTTGTAGGTACAGCCAATGGCCACTGCATCAGCATGGAGGTCATACATTGGCACAATGTACACAGTGTGTAGGTCATGGCAGTCGCACAGTGAGGTCAGACAGTGTCACAAAGGACACAGTGTGTTAGGTCACAGCAGCAGCCACAGCCACAGCATGAGGTCAGACAGTGGCACAATGACACAGTTGTAGTCACTGCAGCAGCCACAACAGCATCAATGAGTCATACATTGGCACAATTGACAGAGATGTGTAGGATCACGGCAGTCAGCCCAGACCGCAGCAGCAAGAAGTCAGACAGTGGCACATTGACATTCTGGAGGTGGCAAAAACAGAGTGAACAATGAACACATGTTGTAGGTCACTGCAGCAGCCCTCAGGAACAGCATGAGTCATGACATGGCACAATGACCAGTGGTAGGTCACTGGGCAGAGCAGCCACAGCAGCAGCATAAGGTCAGACAGTGGCACAAATGACATCAGTGTGAAGGACACGCAGCTAGCAGCATGAGGTCAGGCATTGGCACAATGACTACAGTGTGTAGTCCACCGGCATCATCAGCATGAGGGCAGGCAGGGCACAATGACATTCTGGAGGTGGCAAAACACAGGAGTAGGCCCCAAGAAGTGGACAATGACACAGTGTGTAACGTCACGGCAGCATCCACAGGAGTCAGCATAGAGGTCATACAGTGGCACAAACACATTCTGGAGGTGGCAAAAACAGAATTAGGCCACAAAAGTGGTACAATTGGCGACAGTTTGGATGTCTCAGCATCAGCCACAGCACAGTCATGAGGTCAGACAGTGCGACAATGACACAGTGTGTAGGTCACGCGAGCAGCACCTTGAGTTCAGAACAGTGCACAATGACACAGTGTGTAGATCACGACACCGCCTGCAGCATTAGGTCAGACAGTGCACAACATGAACTGTGTGTAAGTTCCAAAAGCAGCAGCCACACAACAGCAAGAGGTCAGACATAGGCACGAATGACACATTGTGTAGTTCACGGTCAGATCAGGCCACAGCAGCACATGAGGTCAGACAGTGCATACTGACATTTCTGGAGTGGCAAAAACAGGAGTAGGCCACAGAGTGGGACACAATGACACAGTGTGGAGGTCACGGCGAAGCAAGCCACTGCAGCAGGCATGAGTTCAGACAGTGGCACAATGATCCACAGTTATAGTTCACGGCAGCAGCCACATCAGCAGCATGAGTTCAGACCGTGCACAATGACATTCTGGAGGTGCAAAAACAGGAGTAGGTGGGCCACAGAGTGGGACAAGACACAGTTGTGTAGTCACGCAGCAGCAGCCACCGCAGCTAGCATGAGGGCAGACAGTGGCAACAAGACACAGGTGTTGAGGTGGTGGCAATACAAGTACCCCTAGGTAAGATGGTTGTTGGCATATGGAGAAACTGTCAGCAGATGTGTCGCATGCAGGTGCGGGTGGCTGTCATCAGAATAGTGGGCTGAGGCAAAGTTGTTTGGAACCCAGACTCATTCCTCACAGTTTTGGTGAGGCGTCATGGCTGGATGTAGTTGACGCCTAAGTCATGGTTTGTGGAAATCTCTGGTCGATCCACGACCAGAATCATCATGACAACAGTCAGTCGTTCCACAATTCTCCCGTGAGCCCAAGCGGGTTCTCTTGGGCTAGCCAGATTGGCCCCGCGCCGCATCTGAACACTCGCTCACTGAATCCCGAACACTACTGGCCACGTGCGCAGGACAGCTTCTCCACTGCAAACTCGGCAAGGATTGCGGCCCACCACACCTCCAGTTTGGCTGCCCAGGAGGTCCAGCGGACTTCTAACTGGGGTGGCAAGTGATGTCAACAAGTAGGCCACCCCTGTTTGTGTTTCAGGACTGCTCCAGGGTCCTGCTGCTGCTGCGCTGGCGACTACCCCTCCTCATAGGCGGGTGAAGGAAGCTGCTCATCATTGAACTCTCGACTTAGGTTACTGCTGATTGAAGCTGTACTGCTCCCCCCCCCCACCTTCCCCCAGCAGCCACGGCCAGTAGTACGTAGCGCTGAGGAACCCCCGGTCAAGACCTGTCAGAGCAGGACGATGCCGGCACATAGGCAGCGGCCCAACATGATTCGGGGATGGATTTCCCCTATAATGAATTGATGAGTTGTCTCCCTCTCAGAATCTGGAAAAAGGCTCCCATTTTGCGGACCGTTAGCCGAGGGTCCAATAGGGGTGGAGAGCCGAAGTCATCCCTCATCCGGTATGACTGGACTATTCAGGCTGTCCCACTAGCCAGCGATATAAGCGATGCTGCGGGCCAACGGCACAAGTGACTCCGAGGGCTCCCGACCCCCATTTCCACTGTAACCGCCACGGTGCATGGGGGTCATCTGCCTCGTCTTCCTCATCTCCATCCACCTCCTCCAGCTGCTCCTCCCTCTCTTGTCACCTGTTTAAAAATCCACTCATTTCACCAGGACAATGCTTTCTGCTCCAATGTCCTCCTCCTCCTTTTCGAGTCCCCACCGGACTCATGTGGCCACTAGATGTAGTTCCACGTCTCCAGTCCTCTGCCCGACAGATTTTTCAGCATCCTGTTCCAGGACATGAAGCGATGGAATGACGTTAATCATCCCGTAGTCCTGGCGACTGACAAATAACGTCGCCCTCCTCGGAAATGGCCGCAACAAACAACAGTGTCACGCATGAGCTGCCACTGTGGCTGACATCAAAGTTACACAGGGGAGTACTTCTGTCTGCCTGATCATCAAAAAAATCGTTAATGGCCTTGTCTCTGTTTCATACAGTCGGTCCAACATGTTCAGGCTGGAATCCAACAGGTGAAACATCCGCATATCAGAGAGTCTTGGGGAGGCCCATTCTGTGCGGCTGCAACTCGAGGAAGGGTGTTCCTCGGCTTTAGTACGAATTGATAAAGAGTCATGCACAGTTCCGTGTCCATTTTCCAGAATGTTCTGGAAGATCGAGTGAAGACTTTAGGACCTTTTCCACAACCAGATGGAACATGCTTGCGCCATGCAGGGCGCATGAACCACCCCACCTCGTGCGCGCGACACCATGGTATCCTCCCATTGTTGCCTCACCAAATGGGTTCCGATTTGCAGTTGGCGCGAGAAAGCCACACATCGATTTCTTGCTGCAAGTACCAGAGCAGTTCCCTCCGCTGTGTGACTTCGTTCGCCGAGGCATACAGGTAAACTCGTGACAAGCCGGCTGTGCCCTACAACATGTGGTATGATGGAGCAATACTTGTGGTGATGCTGAGATGGTGGTGGTGTTGGAGGAGAGAGGAGGCGGACATTGGCCAGGCACAAGTTTGGACAACTTGCAGAGAAAGAGCGGTCGTCTCCTGTGCCAGTTGTTGGGTGTGCCTGGGTCCGGAAGCACATACAAACCCCGTGGGCCGTAAAGACATGTATTGCCCTGACCATGAGTTGGACATGCTCCAGACTTCCGCGCTGCCGGTGCACCCTTGGAACAAACCGATAGCTAAGGACTGGCCCACCTTTTGTTCTACATATTTATGAAGTGGCTGGTACAGCCTGTTTTGGAAAGGAATTACGGCTGTGGAACTCTCCATCATCGGCGTCGGCACAAGGCCATTAGTTCTCTGTATGGGTGCAGAGTCCACTATCTGGAAAGGAGGGACTGCAGTACCAACACTATTGTACAGGAAGCACTGTCACTGCGGCACCTTAGAGAAGGTTGTACGCATACAGTTGTCTCTTTGCAATCGCCTCGTATGAACGACGAGCTCTGGTGCCAATGAGTAGCGAGGAGTAAGGAGCACGTGGACCAGGAGATGAAGTCAAGAGAAAACGCGCTACATGCTCCCATCTGTTGAGGTGTGAGCCTTGACCGGCTGCAAATGGGCATGCGTGCCACTGGGGCGCTGCTGCTGCAGTTTCTGCGCGGCAGGATGGACCGACCCACATCTGAGCCACGTTTCTCCACAGGCCACCAGATGTGACGCTGCATGTGTCTGTTGACGGCAGGCCATGGTGCCAACTTTAGCTCCCTGGGGCCCAAGCTTCGCTTGACTTGCTCACAGATACTACATATACCCATATTCCAGCTCCCTCCGGTTCTTTAATGCAAAGAGCTGCCAACACCACCGATATTTGATTTAAAACCGCCTAACGCTCTGCACAGAGTACTAACTGCCTGCCTGCGAGCCCCTCGCTGAGGCCCCTGTTGCCCCGCACGTTGTTTGGACCTGCGACAAGCGGGTTTGTTACCTTACCCCGTAGCCGCGTTGACTCCCGAGCCTCAAACTGCTGTTTAGCCTGCTGACACACGGCCAGCACACCGCACTTGCTGGCCTGCGCCGCTGCTGACGCGCAAGCTTACGCCCTCTCTCCTGAGGCTGATGAGAGCCCATGCATCAACCCCTGCTCCCAAGTGCTGTCGGTCTACATCATCATCTATTTGTTGTTTTATCAACACTGCTGTCCTCTCACCCGTATCTGGTATGCAGAGGCTTATCCCTTCCACCACATAGACCTCCAAGCAACTCACAACATCTATTACTTTGACCGCCTACTGCAATGAATCGGGGATATTGGCCCCATTTCTTCGCTGCCAAGTACTACTACTGCCCTCCTCAAATTGTTCATCCTCCGCAATATACTGGCGCTGAGTCCATACCACATAGTAGAATCGTCTGGCTGATGGAACCGATGGGGACAGAGGCGGGTTGAGGTACAGGCGGAGGCCGCTGACCGCTCCCGGGCCATGGCCGAACTAAGGGTATGTGTCTGACTTTCCCACCGACTATCTTGCTGTGTTGTCAGATGTCATCTGGAAGGGAAGAGTGACCTATCCAACCAATCAAGAACATTGGTTTGCTATCAGTACACGCGATAGATTAGAGAAGCAGTTGTTGGCCTCAACCATGAGTGACCCCTTGTCTGCTACTTTCCCCGTTGCGTTGCAGCGACCTTCTACAGGAATTTGTGCCTCTGCCACTTCGGGCAGGTGAAGAGCCTGCCACCTCTCTGTCCCTGACATAAACTGTTTGTTCTTAAAAGTCCAGACAATGTTTGATGAAGAAATCTGAACATTGATAAATACAAACACCCTTATTTTGGACGCCAAAATGAACCCAAGCTAAGAATGCTTGGTAACCCCGTTGATATAAATTGGCGCTCCCAAATGCGCAGAAAAATTGACTTGTAATGTGCCCGAGATTTTAAAAACTCTTATATTTACTGAATATAAAAGCACAAAAAAACCCAAACGGCTAACCCTTAAGGACCCACCTGTTTTGGCCTTCCTGGACCCAGCCCCGTACTTTTAAATCAGACATGTGTCCATTTATGTGAGAATAACTTTTTTTTGCGACACTTATACCTATACCATGTGATTCATAAGATGCGTTTTCTCTTGAGCAACATTGTGCGTTTAAGTTAGTAAGAAATTTTTATACATACAATCCTGTGTTGTTTGTGAACAATATCAAAGTTTCATGAAAATTTTGAAAAATTAGCGATTTTGAAAGTTGCAAAATTTCTGCGTGCAAGACAGATAATTATTCACCACAAAATAGTTTATAACTAGCATCTACCATATGTCCACTATAGGTTGGCATCATTTTTTAAATGTCTTTTTTTTTTTTACGACATTAGAGGGCTTAGAAATTTAGTAGTAATTTCTCACAATTTCAGAAAATTTGCAATATACATTTTTTTAGGGACCACTCCAGTTCTGACGTGGCTTTGAGGGGCCTGCATGTTAGATACCCCCATAAATAATGCCATCTAAGAAACTAGACCCCTTAACGTATTTACAACACTATTTAGGAAGTTTGATAACCCTTTAGATATTTCACAGAAATTAAAGCAAAGTGGAGGTGAAATTTTCAAAATTATCACTTTTGTTTTTGCAGATTTTACAATATTTTATCCATTAGTCCACTGGATATACGGTAAATGTGACTAGGTAAAATCAACTTAAATTATCAATTCCCCAGGTCTGCCCCGTTTTAGAGATATCCCTATATGTGGCCCTAGTGCATTATTTTGCTCAACCATAAGTCCCCAGACATAGGAGGAGGCACCTACATAAGCTCTGGGGACTCATTTTCATACGATTTATATTAATGTAGGCGCCATTTCAGGTTTTGGGGACACCCTAAGGTGCTAACACTTAATAAAAACACCAGCAAGAAAATAGACCCAACTTGGAAACTACACCCCTTATAAGGAATATATCCAGGGGTGCAATGGAGTTATATAGACCCCCCACAGGTGAACTCACAAGATTTTTTTTATCATAGAGGGCTGTGAAAAAGTAAAAAAAAAATTTTTTCCGACAAAATAATCTGCAATTTTATAGCTTAAAATGTTTCACATATACAAGGAATCCTGAAAAAATAACCCCAAAACTTTGTTAAGCAATTTCTTCCAAGATTGGCAATACCCCTACATTGTGGGTGAAAAACTGCTGTTCTTGGGGGGCGCATAGCGAGGGCGTATAACGAGGGAGCGCTATTGGCTTTTGGACCGCAGATTTTGGTTGGGCCCATGTCGCCATTTGGCAAAGCCCCCCCAAAGTAGCAGAACAGTCGAAACCAATTTCTCCATTCCAGAAGCGCCCCATATTAGGGATACAACATCAAACCCATCAGGGATCTTCATCTAGGTGTACTGTGCATTTTGATGCACATGTGTTCCATATAATTTTATATTACGCATGGCACTGAAAAGGGGGGTAAAAACGCAGTTCAGTCATATGTTTTTTGAGTTTTCAAATTAACAGCATTCGCCGTGCAGTGTAAATTATGTGAAAACTTTACTAAGGGGGGTTCGGGAACAATTACAATGATAAAGATTTTAAATAGTGTATTTTTCTGATTTACTACTTTTACACAGTAGAAATACATTCTATAAAAAAATTGCGTTTTTATGTTGTCCTATTCTGACAGCCATAAACTATTTTTTTTATTTTGTGCTGTGTGCAGAGCAGTGTATTGGGCGATGTTTTTTAGGCGGTATGATTGAAGTTTTTTATTGGTAGCCGATTATGTGTAGCATAAATGCTATGTTCACTTTATTATTACGGTTGATGTGAGATTGTTTTGAACAAAATACAGCAAATCTTGTAGTGTGTTTTTATTTTTATTTTTATAGCTGTTCACGTGTACGTATATATGTGACATGGTAGCTTTACTCAGCCGGTCAATACGATTAACACTGATACACCAATTTGTATATTTTTTTATGTTTTAACAGCTTTTATACATAAAAACACTTTTGAATCAACGAGGAAAAATACGTATTTGCATTCACCATAGTTTTTGAGAGCCATAACTTTAAATTTTCTTGCGATGGAGCAGTGTAGGCCGTTGATAATTATTTGTCGAGAGGAGTTGAGCGTTTTTATTAGTATCAATATTTTGGGGGACAAGGCTTTTTGATCGCTTTTAAAATCCATTTTTTTGAGGCCAGGGTGCGAAAAAATACTGCAATGCCTAGGTAGTGTATTATATTTTTTTAACGGGGCTCACCGTGCAGTATCCAGTGATAAGTTTAGCATTACTCTTTGGGTCCGCTACGATTATTGGCGATACACCCTATTTATAAGTATTATTTTTATGATGGAGCACTTTAAAAAAAAAAAGAAAAGTGTTTTAGTGTGTAAAACAATATATTAAGCATCCTATCTTCTAGAGCTATACATTATTTTATTTTCCTTATACAGAGCTTGTATAAGAACTTTCTTTTGCGGGATGAATTGATGTTTTATTGGTACACGACTTGGAGTTTAATAGGATTTTTTAAGATCGCTTGATTATCCATTTTGATGTGCTGGCTGGTGAATGAACAATTAATCTTAATTCTGTTGATTTGTTTTTGTATGTTTTTTTACGGCGTTCACCGACATGTGTTAATTAAACATACATGATTTATAGGGCAGGTCGAAGAACGCACCGGCGATACAAATAATGGTGGTACTTTATATTTATTTTTGATCTATTTTGGGGCGATAGCCGTTTGTAAAGGGGAAAGGGCGTGACGTATTTTTATTTTATTTTCGTGTTTGTGTTATTACATGTTTTTTCACTTTTTTTTACTTTTTTTTCACTTTTTGCACATTTTATTTTAGTTTTCCCATAGGTGATTTTGAATGCGAGACTTTAGATCTTTTTGATTTTCCCCAGGACGTTTTTCCAAAATTCCCGGGGCCCTTTAAACCCCCAAAAGACCTTTGGGCGTAGGATACGCCCCCAAAGGGCGTTAAGGGGTTAAAAACACTGTTGGTTTTTTTTTACTAATTTGAAAACGCCCAAAAAAGGTTAATTAAAACCCTTGAAAGGAATTATGTAAGGGAAAAAAACTTCTTTGGCGGCCCAAAACACAATTTTATGACCACAAAAAGGAAAAAACCCTTTTAATTTAAAACCCCGGAAACTAAAAATTTCCAAAAAAAAATGAGCAACCCCCAAAAAATTTCCAGCTTTGTGCGTGTTTTAAAAGGGCGTTTTATTTTACTGAGGGACAACAGCAGAAAAACGCATTAATTAAACCCTTTGGGATATGAAAAACATGCTAACCGGTAAATTTTTTTCTTTGGCTTTTTTAAAACCCGTTTTTTGTGGGCCACAAAAACAAGGGCAAAAAAACCTTTAATTAACCCCTTTGGGTCTAAATTTGGGCCAAAAAAAAATGGAGCAACCAAAAATTAAGTGTTTTTTGAAAATTTTTAAAACCCCTGTTTCTTTAAAATGAAAACAACAGGGAACCCGGCTTTTGGGTAACCCTTGGAAAATTTAAGTGGGTCAAGAAATAGGGAGAAAAACTTAACATGTATAAACAACGAATTTTGGGCGCACACTGGACTTTAAATTTCCAATTTCCCCCCCAAAAAATTTAAAATTTTTAAAAAAGGAAAAAAGAACCTCTGAGAAAAGCTTTTGACACCCCCCCCCCCCCCTCCCCCCCAAAAAAAAACGCCGTATAAAAATTAATTTCCCGTGTGAGATCTCAGGGGAGCCGCTTCACCCCCACAGCACAGAGAGAGCGTTTTGAGGGGTGAGCATGGCGCCGGAAAATTTTAAAAAGTTCGGTTTACGTCACAGAATTTCCCCCCGGTCTCTGTTTTGGGTTCATCTTTTTCACATGTCATTATGGTTAATCCCCTTTTTTCCCCCCGAGTTCTTTGCCCCATGTAACGCCATTGCAGCCCAAACCCTTTTATAAAATTAAAAAAAACGCTTTTTGTTCCCGCGAAACCCTCAAACATTAAAAATTCGTTCAGAATCGAAGTTTTTCCCGAAATTTTAAAAGAATTCCACTTCGCCCATCTCTAATTTTGGGAGTCCCCTTTTTTTTTAACCCAATTTTTCAATTTCTGCAGCTATATTTAGTTATACAATCCCGAAAAGGGGTTTTAGGAAAAAAACCCGATAAGCTTATATTAAATTTCCAAAAAAAAATAATTGATTTTAGACCGTACTTTAATCCTGAAATTTCATTAAACTTTTTTGAAGCCTTTAAAAGTTTATAAAAAAAAGATGTAGACGCTTTTAAAAAATTTTAGGGCCCCAACAATAATTGTGTTTGGTCACAATAATAAAGTGAAAATTAACCCCAAAAAAACGTCAAAACTAAACTGGGCATGGGGGAAAAAAGCTAATAGGTATAAAAAAGGGAGGTAAAAAAACTAGAAATGCAGTGTATGATGTAAGAAATACAAAAATGTTATAGTATGGAAATAGGGTACAATATCGTTGACACAAAGGGAAAAAGAGGCAAAAAACAACTAAATTTTTGATAAGATATATCCACATATAGCACTAAATAATAAAGTTGTACGTTTGGTAGAGAGTCAAGTAAAATTAACCTCATTACTTTTAACTGAACAATACCATAAATGGGGACGGAAAATTCAGACCCCCCTTTTTAAAAAATTTTTACTCTTTTTTTCCTTGCAGCCATTTGGAAGATGAAAAAGTTTTTTTTTTTTTTTCCCTCAATGTACACTCTCCCCCCCCCCCCCCTCCCCATTTGAATGGAAAGAAACAGAAAAAGTAGATTTTTTTGCAAAATTTTTAAACAAGAAAAAACTGAAATAACACTGGTCTTAAATATTCAGACCCTTTTGGGGAGGCCATATTTAATCCTGCGGGCCACTCCTTTTGATCCCCATTTAGATGGTTTACCCTTCATTGGAGTCCCCGGGGGTTTTAATTTTAAAGGTTTACTTTATTAGGAAAAGGCACACACCTGTCTAAAAAAACCTCACAGTGCAAACCCGGAGATTTTTAATCTGTATTTCACAAACTATAGGATTCCTAAAGTTGTCATAAATTTAAAAAAAACAATTTTCTGTGCTAGTAAAATTCAGAAAGGAGTGACTCATCATGGGGAACTAAATAAAATGTGTCAGCTTGGACAAACAGAAAAAGGTAACAGGGAGAAATGGTTATAAAACAAAAGAAATTTTTTTTTTACACTAGCAGGAGGGTCTCCGAACAA
>JAODAL010071784.1:0-15387 GCA_025379985.1 Phyllomedusa bahiana
ACATACTTTTTTTTTTTTAGGGGGAAAAGCCACTACAGCTGTGTTCTTTCTCTGTATGTAATTTGCGTGGGACTGCACATATTACATGGGACTGCTGTGTACAGCTGTGTTCTGTTTCTGATTTACGAACAAAAGTGAGGTACATGGGACTGCACATCTGTGTCACATTTTTTACATGGGACTGCATCGTACAGCTGTGTTCTGTATGCAATTTGCATGGGACTGCACATCTTACAGGGGACGCTGTCTTCATTTATTTTTTTACGTGGGACTGCACATAAAATTTACAGGGCTCCTTTTAAGACCACACATCTTATATGGGACTGCTGTGTTTTCTCTTTCTGTTTTACGTAGGACTGACTAATTTTTAAACAGGGTCTCTTCTCCATCCTCCCCCCCCCCCTCAAAACCCATTGCTAAGACAAATAAAAAACCCCTCTCTTAACCATACACTTTGCTAATGGTAACCAAAGAGGAACATGCTTAGATTTTTGGTCCCCTCATTTTAAACTATGATCTTCGTAGTGAGACAACCCCTTTAAGTTCCTAAAACAGATGATTCAGAAATGAATAATAACAACACCAAGCCACCCCAGTCTGATAAGAATCAATATAAGACACTTTAGGTGGCAACTTATCATCACGAGTTACTCACCCATGTTCAGGCCACTATTTTGGTTTTTAAGGGCCCAACAAAAAACTCTAATGGTGAGTTCAAATGGTGTCTTTGGGGGCAATAGCGGTCGTGCTGGGTGTTTCAAAAGTAAATTGTCCACCATATTTTTAAAAATGCTCTGTGCCGACTCCCATAGATTTTCTTTTTCCCCAATTAGCGCTGGAAGAAGTAAAAACAGTTTTCCCCAATACAGGCCCAAATAAGTGCCCCCATGTCAATACACATCAGGTAAAGGGTAGGTAATCATACTCTAAATGACACTAAAAATTACGTATTTTTCGGGAGTACTTCGGGCAAATTGTAGCACAATTTTTTTTTTTTGTTTTTTTGCCATATGAAAAAAATTGTGGTTGCATCGGACTATGAAACCCTACAATTTTTACCAAAAAATGCTCCAACTGCAAATCCCCTTTTTTAAACCAGAACTTAAAAAAAGGACATTACCATTCAGCAGATAGTCCCGTGCAAAAGAAAATTGAGCTTGTAAAGTTACAGTTATACTAGGGGAACTGAAAAAAAATTTAATTAGATCGTTTCCCGTATATGTTTTTTTTTTTCTTTAAACTATCCCCGTATTTCCAAGCTTTTTTGTTAGAGATAACAGACTCTGTTCTTAAGCGCCGACGTCCTTTGTTTCCCAAACCCTTGGTGGTAAATTTCTTTTTCCCTGTTTTTAATAAGAAAAAAGAGCAGAGAAAAAAGGGAAAATCGGGACTATAACAAAAAAAAACCTGTGTGCACCCCGAGCATTAAAATCTCTTTTTACCTCCTGACCAAAAAAGAAGAATTTTTTGAAAGGGGTTGATTTAACATTCCCTATAAAGTTGGGAAACTATCTTTGTGATGAGCAACCCCTTTTAAAACACGAGGTCCAAAAAGACCTTAAAAGACTAACCCAAAATTTTCAGTTTTTGCCCTCTGTAATTTTAGTAGCCCAAAAATTTTTTTGTTTTTTAATGAAACAGCTTTTATAGGGCTTGTTTTTTTTTCAGTAAAGTTTTTAAGATACATATAATTTTACTGGGTAATTTTTTTTTTTCAAAAAATTTTTTCCTTTGTGGAAAAAAAAAAAGCATTTTCTTCATTTGTTTTTTTTTTTTTTTTTCTTTTTTTTACCACTTTTTTTTTTACAAATAAAAATATTGTTTAAATTTAAAATTGGGCAGGGGGTAGGGATCGCTCTGCCCCGGAAAAGAGCAAAAGTCTGCAAAAGCTGATTTGCGAAACCCCAAACCCGGGTTTAACCCTTTGGGGTGGGAACTCTGTGGAACAAGGGCCACCCCCTCTGGACAGGGGGCGTGTCCCCACCAGCCAATGGAGGACCCAGAGGGGCCCCTCCCCAAAAAGGGTGCTGGGGCGGTTTTCCGGGAACAACAGGGTGAGTGCAAACCCTTTGATATTCTCCTGGGTGCCTTGGGTTTCTTGTGCTTTATAAAGTGTTTGCTTATCATGTAAAAGACCTCTGGGTTGTTTTTCCTTTACCCTGCCTTTCTTTTTGAAATTTTTTACCTCGCTCCTGTTCGTGTTTGACCTTTGGGTTGTTTACTTTTTTTTTCCCTCTTTTCTGATTTGCCTTTGGGGTTCCTGGGTTTGGTATTGACCCCACTGTCTGACCCTTTTTTTCCTCCGACGGCCCCCCCGCACCCTAGCAGCGCAGGACGGCCCCCCTCGGGGGTCTGCCACCTAGGGGACTTTGCAAGTAGGCAGGGAAGTGGGCTGGGGCCATTTTCCCCCTCCCCGGCAAACCCCCCTTATGTGACATTATCACAGGGAAAACCGTTTTTCTGCTCTTCACCCCGCAAAAAACCCCATGTTTGTGCGGTAGAGCAGATGCTGGGCTTACCAGCTATTCAGGATCTGGCACTGAGGGAACAACACAGGAGATTACCTTAAGTCAGAGTATTCCTGTTTTAAATCTGCCCCCCCTGTGGAACCCCCGATTCAGTTGCCTGATAGATTCTCAGCAACAAAGGGCCTTTTTGACATTAGGGAAGGATGTCGTCTGTATTTTAGGCTCCGCCCACAAACCTCAGGCCCCCTCAAAGTGAGCATTTTCTTTACCCCCTGAATCGCCAGAATTTTCTTCTGTGGACAAGTTCTTTGTCTCCTTGGGGATAAACCCTTTTTTATAAACCTGATTAGGGGAAACTGTAGCCGAGGCTCGGCTGACCACCTTGAGGCAGGGTAAAAGGACTGATGAGGGTGACCACCTTGAGGCCGCTGATGTGTTCTGTCTGATGGAAAAGATCCAGCTCTTAGATACCAGTTTAGATTAGGGGTTTGCCGACCATGTGAGGGATATGTTAGTGGCTTACCCTACCCCTGGTACTTAAGAAGAGGCTATCGCACTAACTTGTTTGTCTGGACAGATGTTTTAGGAGAGATGTCGGGAAAAGACTCCTATCCTGGTGGCCCACTGCTCTACACCTGCTTTTTCTGATATAAGCTCCGAGGAGCCAATTGCAAGTTGGGAGCTTCTTCTGCATCTGCTGCTAAGCGACCTGAGGACTTCTCGTCATATCCAAGGATTATGTTTCTAACGGTGGGGAGGATGGAAAACGCCATCCGGGGGTGCTCCAAAAGAGAAGACCAGGCCGGAAAATTTCAGCGCCTAGGTGATTTGCAGGAAGGTCACCTAGGCGAACAGGTATTTCCTATTGTATCCAAAAAGTTGCTGCTCCCAGTTAAGGTCTCATACTCGTCTTGGTCTGGTTCTGGGAAGGCTTTTGTGGCTTCTGGGTCAGCGTCGAATTTTCTTGACGCGTCCTTTGCTAAACGTCTGGGTCTGCCTTGGAGACCCCTGTCTGATTCCCTGCGGGTGGGGACTATTGACTCTACTCCACTGGCTAGGGGCACAATCCAACATTGTACTCCTGAGCTCGAGATGTTGGTTGGATCCATACATACTGAAAAATGTATTCTATTTATCATGGAGGGGCTACTCGCTGATGTGGTGTTGGGGATGCCCTGGCTTCAGAATCATAACCCGGTGTTTGACTGGAATTCAGGGGAATTAGTCAAGTGGGGGCAACAGTGTTTTGACAGATGTCTCCCTATCATACTAGGCAATACAGAGGTGGAGCAGATTCCTGTATTTATTCGTGATTTTGACCTTGGCTTGTTTACGTTTTTCCCTCTCGTTCTGATTTGTGCCTTGGCGTTCCTGATTTGGTATTGACCCACACTGTCTGACCTTTCTTCCTCCTGACGGCCCCAGCACCCTAGCAGCGCAGGGACTGTCGCCCAGTCGGCGTCTGCCACCTAGGGCAGCTCGTCAAGTAGGCAGGGACAGTGGGCTGGGTCCAGTCAGCGCTCACTGCACCTCCCTTGATGTGACATTATCACAGGCAGAAACCGTCTCTGCTCTTCACTCGCAATGAACCCCATGATAGTGCTGGTAGAGCAGATGCAGGGGCTTACTCAGCTAGTTCAGGATCTGGCACTGAGGGTACAACAGCAGGAGATTACCTTAAGTCAGAGTATTCCTGTATTATCTGCCCCCCCTGTGGAACCCCCGATTCAGTTGCCTGATAGATTCTCAGGCAACAGAAAGGGTCTTTTTGACATTTAGGGAAGGATGTCGCCTCTATTTTAGGCTCCGCCCACATACCTCAGGGCCCCACCTCAAGAGTGAGCATTTTCTTTACCCCCTGAATCGCCAGAATTTTCTTCTGTGGACAAGTTCTTGGTCTCCTTGGGCATACCTTTTGATCAACCTGATAGGGAAGCTGTAGCCGAGGCTCGGCTGACCACCTTGCGGCAGGGTAAAAGGACTGATGAGGCTGACCACCTTGAGGCCGCTGATGTGTTCTGTCTGAGTGGAACGATCCAGCTCTTAGATACCAGTTTAGATTAGGTTAGCCGACCATGTGAGGGATATGTTAGTGGCTTACCCTACCCCTGGTACTTTAGAAGAGGCTATCGCACTAGCTGTTTGTCTGGACAGATGTTTTAGGGAGAGATGTGGGGAAAAGACTCCTATCCTGGTGGCCCACTGCTCTACACCTGCTTTTTCTGATGTAAGCTCCGAGGAGCCAATGCAAGTGGGAGCTTCTTCTGCATCTGCTGCTAACAACCGTAGGACTTCTCGTCATATCCAAGGATTATGCTTCTACGTGGCGAGGATGGACACGCCATCCGGGAGTGCTCCAAAAGGGACGACCCAGCCGGAAATCTTCAGCGCCTAGGTGCTTTGCAGGAAGGTCACCTAGGCGAACAGGTATTTCCTACTGTATCCAAAAAGTTGCTGCTCCCAGTTAAGGTCTCATGCTCGTCTTGGTCTGGTTCTGGAGGCTTTTGTGGATTCTGGGTCAGCTTCCAATTTTATTGACGCGTCCTTTGCTAAACGTCTGGGTCTGCCTTGGAGACCCCTGTCTGATTCCCTGCGGGTGGGGACTATTGACTCTACTCCACTGGCTAGGGGCACAATCCAACATTGTACTCCTGAGCTCGAGATGTTAGTTGGATCCATATATACTGAAAAATGTATTCTATTTATCATGGAGGGGCTACCCGCTGATGAGGTGTTGGGGCTGCCCTGGCTTCAGAATCATAACCCGGTGTTTGACTGGAATTCAGGGGAATTAGTCAAGTGGGGGCAACAGTGTTTTGACAGATGTCTCCCTATCATACTAGGCAATACAGAGGTGGAGCAGATTCCTGTATTTATTCGTGATTTTGCTGAAGTATTTTCTCAGAAACGGTCTGAGATACTACCCCCTCATAGATCTTACGACTGTGCCATTGACCTGTTACCTGGAGTGAAATTTCCTAAAGGGAGGATATATAATCTCTCAGGTCCTGAGAGACTAGTCATGAAGCAATATATTGCAGAAAGCCTTCAGAAGGGGCATTTCCAACATTCTGTGTCTCCTATGGGTGCAGGGTTTTTCTTGTAGGAAAGAAGGATGGAGGCCTTCGTCCATGCATAGATTACTGCGAACTAAATAAAATAATGGTAAAAAATCAATACCCTTTACCCCTGATTCAAGATCTGTTCAATCAGATCCAGGGAGTGAAATGGTTTTCCAAACTGGACCTGAGAGGTGCCTATAACCTCATCCGTATCAGAGAAGATCACTCCGAGGGGTCTTTTTGGGTATTGGTTTTCCGTTCGGGTTTTTGTAATGTCCCGCGGTTTCCAAAACCCGGGTTTAAATTTGATTTTTTCCCGGGGAAACCTATTGGTTTTTTGTATGTTTGTTTCCCTGTAGGACTTTTCTAATCAACTTGAAGTTTGGTCGTCAAAATTTTTAAAAAACATTGCACAGGTATTGAAAATTTTTTAAGGGAAAATAGTTTGTTTTCAAGCTGGAAAAAATGGGGTTTTCCCGGAAGTGAAAGGGGGTTTCCCCTTTCCCTTGGGTATATCCTGACCCCCTTAACTCTTTTTCATAGGGACCCATTAAAATTAAAGGCTATTCTCGACTGGGTCCCCCCTTCACCCCCTAAGGGGCCCCCCCGGGCGATTTTTTAGGGTTTGCTAATTAATTTTTAAAAATTTAAATTAGTAATTTTTCTGTTTTTCGGGGGGCCGTTGACTGACTTTTGACTAAAAAAGGGGTTTTAAAGTTCAAAAAATTGGGGAAACCCCTAAAGCCTTTTGAGGCTTTTGAAAAACCCTTAACAGTGTTTTGAAATCGTTTCCGGGTGTTGATTAATTAAGATCATAGGGGTTGCAAACCGGCCCCGGATCCCCCCTTTTCGGGCCCCGGGCCCGCAGCCCCGCCCCGCCCCCCCGGGAAAACGGTGCCCCCCTTCCCCCGGGTGTGGGCGGGGGGGCGCCTCGCCCCCCCGGGCGGCCATTATTTCACCCGGCCCGGGCGCTCCTGTGCCCCCTCCCATTTCCCCCTTCCTGCTTTTCCCGGCGTCCCTGGATTAAGGCGCGCCCCGGTGCCGGCTCTGTGAGTTTTAAAAAGGGGCAATGCGCCGGAAATTTGGGGGTAAATTTCCCGGGGCACGCCTTTTTTCCCCGGGGCCCTTTTCCCGCCCACTCCCTGCCGGAAAAATTCCTTTTTGTGCCTTCCCCCTATCGAAAAAGCTTTTCCTATTGCCCCTTTCGTCCTGATCTACCGGGTACCGTATCCTCCCCTTCCTTTCTCTTGCCCCACAAATTCTCTGCCCCCTGCCCTGCCCCCCTGCCTGTCAAACGCCCCACAAAACCATAGCTCCCTCCCGACCTTCTGCCTAAACCCCGGACTAGGGAGCCTCCCTGTTTGATTTTGCAAATGCTATATTCGGCCCCCCAGCAACAAGTCACGCAGGGGTAACGACCGGGAAAAAAATTTCCGCCGCGGGCAAGTCCATCCCGTTTTTCGGCGGGCGGGGGTAAAAACCGGGACCCCTTAATTCCGTTCCCTGGGGGGGCTTAACCATCCCCTTGTGGTGGCCCAGGTTCCACTTCCCGCCCGTAACCGTAACAGTAAGACCCGGGCCATGGTTCCCCCCAAAGGTACCGCTCCCTAGTGTTTTTGGCCTCTCTGCTTGGTGCCCCGACATCCCCAGAAAACGGGCCCCACCCGGGGGCCCAACAGTTTGGATCGGGTTGCCCGCCAGGGTTTGCAGCAGCTCTTTTCACCCCCCTAGCGAAACCTCCACCTCCCCCCGGGGCCCCGTTTCCCGCTCCGGCGTTTCCATTTGGCCCCTTTGGGGGACCCAAGCTCCGTTTGTCGTGCCTGCCAAAATTTGACGGTGATCCCAAGCTCTGCGGGGGTTTTCTTTCCAATTTGCACTATGCCCATTGATTTAAGGGGGGGCCCAAATTCCTTTTTGGGAAATTCCAAAGGGTTTGGCTTTTTGTGGAAAAGCCGTTGCCCGGGGAAAGGGCCCCCGGGGCCCCTGGGTAAAACCTTTTCTATGGACAGGAGCGATCCGTGACGGGTTCTCCCTGCCTTCCTCGTTTAAATTTCCCGCAGTGCCCTTCGAGGAGCCAGCCCTACCCTCTTTTGCAGAAAACGGCAGTTTTAAACCCCCTACCCAGGGTGAAACTTCAGCCCGGGAGAACGCGGGTACGGGTTTCCACCCTGGCAACAGGTTGCCTAAAATGATGCCGCCCTGCGTCCCCACCTTTAAAAAAGGGCCTTTTCCAGCAGAAACCCAAGGGGCCCCTTTTTCCCCGCAAGAGTTTCCAAACCTCTTTAAGCGAATTAATCCCCCTGGGGCCCACTCCTTTTGACGTGCGCTTCGCAAAAGAGGGCAAAAGAGGCTCCGCCAAGATCGCGAACTGGGCGACCCCCCCCCGGTCTCCCCACGCCGGCTCCGTTTTCCCAGAGGCCCCCCACTGCCGTTTTCCTCTCCCCTTGAGGAAAAAACCCATGCAGGTGGATCAAGTCCACATTTCTGAGAAAGGAATTATCCCTCGGCGCACACAAAAGTTTATGCTTTTACTGCGCCAGCCCGGATTTTTTTGGGAGGACGTCCCCCTTCGCCCCCTTTTCGTCCGGAAACGCCCGCCCTAGGCTTTTTGGGGGGGGGCCATCCCGGGGGGGGTGAAACCTTTTTTTCCCTCCCCCGGGCCTTGACTTTTGCCGGGTGGGATCGGGACTGATTTGGGTCTTGTTTTTCCCAGGCCCCTTTTTGCTTTACCCGGCACCCGGGTTTTCCCGCCGGGAAAATTTAACCCAAAATTTTGCCCTAAAACCCCCCTTTTTAACCCCTCAGCTTCCTGGGGTTTTGGGGTTGGGGGGGGGAAACCCCGTTGGTGATATCCTCCGGTCCCAGGGGGCTGCTTGGAGACGCCCACCGGGTACGGGGCCCAATTGGTGCCCCTTTCCAGGGGGGGCCCCCCTTTAAGGAGAAGTTCTCCCTTTCTTCCCTTCCCCTCGGTTTTTCCTTGCGATCCTTTTGGGGGTTTCCCGGGGCGGCCCCGCCAGGCCCCCCAAACACTTAATTGGATGACAGGCGAGGGGGGGGGCGCTGGGGTTTTTTTGGACTGCTGGAACTTTTGTTGGTTTGGCACCCCCTCCCATTCCTTCTTATTTACCTTCCCAACCGTCCTCCAGGCCCTGTCAAGGTTTTGCCCTCCCGTAATACCGGGATTTTTGGGGAAACGTCATTTTCCGGGGGAAACCGGCCGAGCCCTTTCCCCGCCTCATCGCCCCAAATTGACTCCCCTATCAAATCTATTTCCGGGACCCCAGCCTCCAAGGGGAAAGGTTTTTACCCACTGCGGTACCGGAACCCGGGCCCATTTCGCCCTACTTTAGGACAACCTCCCAAAAAGGGTTTTTATATAAATTTCCCCCCCCCCGGGGGGGGCAGGATTTTTCTTGTGCAGAAGAAAGTGGCTCTTAGGGCCCTTTGTATCGACTATGGGGGCCTTTTAAAACAAAATCACGGTAAAAAAAAACCGCTACCCCCTTGCCGTTTGTTTCAGGGGAAACTTTTTTTAACCGGCCCTTTTCGGGGAGCAAAATTTTCCCCAATTTTAAACCTCGGGGGGCCTACAACCTAAATTCCGCATTCGGGGGGGGATGAGTGGAAAAAATTTTTTTAAACCACCGGGATGGCCCAAATTTGGGAAAAACTCGTCATGCCCTTCGGTGGGTCCCAATCCCCCAGCAGTTTTCCAAAATTTGTGAACGATTTTTTTTTCCCGGGGTTTCCCCTTTACAGGGTGTGTCGGGTTTCCCTAACGAAAATTCGGGGTTTTCTCCCCGAGTGGACCCTCTTCGCTCTATTTTCCGCCTGGGTATTGGAGCGGTTTTTAAAAAAAGGGGCCCAAACCACCTCTAGGCAAAATTTAGAAAAAATTTTCCTTCCACCGCCAGCCCCCCCGTTCCTTGATTACGTCATCCGGACCGGGGTTACAGTGGTTTCCGGCCAAATTTTGTGGGCCCGGTCTTGCAGGGGCCCCCCGGCCCGGTGGGCCAAACGAGCTTTACAACGTTCCCTGGGCTTCTCAAATTTATTTACCGTCAGTTTTTCCTGCATTTTTTTAAACCTTGGTGGCCCCTTATCATTGAAAACAAAAAAGAACTCCAAACCCTAGGCAGTGGCCCCCAAGGGGCCCAAAAAAGGGGCATTTGCTAAATTTAAGGCAGCCTTCCCCTCTGCGCCCGTCCTAAACCGGGGCCTGTTTTCCGGGGAAGCCTTTTTCTGGAGGGGGGATGCCCCCGGGGGGTTCGGGGGTTTGGCCCCAATTCGGGCGCAGATGGGACCTAAGGCAAAAATGGTCACCTGTGTTTTCTTCCCGGGAACTTTCTCCCCTGCGGAGAAAAATTTTACACCACGGGGACCGAGATTTTTGCTGGCAAATAAGTTGCCCTAGAAGAGGGGCATTTTCTTTGGAAGGTGCACGCTACCCCATCACCTTTTCCCTTGAACCTTTAAAAATCTTCAATACCCCCCAAATTTGGCCCAATGCCTCAACCCACGAAAACCGGGCCCCTGTTCTTTCGCGCTTCAATTTCCGTACATTTTGGGGCCCAGCAGGGGAAGAACGTCAGGGCCGATGCGTTTCCCCCGGGTTTTCCGATGTTTTGGGGTGGGGGAGGGCACCCCCAGCTTTTAAAATTTTTTCCCCTAAACCCCTGATCCGGGGGGCCCCAGAGATCTCAAAAAGGTTTCCTTTCCGGGGAAATCCAGGGGTCCGCCCGGGCGCTCCGCGGGAAAGAATTTTTAAAAGGGGGGGCCCATTTTGTTCTCTTGGGGCTGGTCCCCCCGGAGCAGGGAAAAATCCTTCCCCCTTAATCTCTCGTTTTGGGGGTGGCCGATTTTTGCGGGGGACATCAAGGATTTCTTGAAGTCCGTTTTTATTTGTGCTCAAAAAAAGCCCTTGCCCCAAACCCGCGGGTTTGCTCCAGCCTTGCCCTTCCCTAGGGCCCCGGGGATCATGTGGCGGGGGTTTTGGGGGGCCGGTTGCCCCCCTTTTCGGGGAAACCACGGTCATCTGGGTGGCCCCGCGGACCGTTTTTCGAAAGATGGCGACTTTACCCCTTTCCCAGGGCGCCCTCACCCCCCCAGTTGGCCAGCCATTTTTTTTTTCTCCACATCTTCCGCCTACACGGACTTCCGCAGCACTTTGTAGGGGAGGGGGGGGGTCCAATTTGGTCGGGTTTTCTGGGGGGGGGGCCCCTGCTCTCGGTTTGCAGGTGAACCTCGATTTCTCTTCCCCCACCACCCCCAGACGAATGGCCAATGGAGGATCAAACGATCCTTTGGGGGGCTATTTACGACATTTTTGGGCCGGCCGACAGGGTGACTGGGCCGCTTTTTCTTTTGGGGGGAGTTTTCCAAAAACTCCCTGGAGTCCCGGGAAACCACTGGGGACCTCTTTGCCATTTTTCATGCTATGGCCCGCATCCCCGCCCCCCATTACCATTGTCTCCAAACCCTCAAAGTGTCGGGAAAGGGGTACTTTTGCCCAAAAAAATGGTGTCCATTTGGAAACGAAAGCGCCGGGCTCTGCAGCAATTTCATTCCCCCACACATAAGGGCCAACGGGCAAGAATAAAGACCCCCCCAGTGTTTTTTCGCCTGGCAAAAGGTCTGACCTTTTGGGCCGATAAATCCGGCTTAAGATCCCCTTGTACAAAAATTTAGGCGCCCATACGTAAAAAACCATTTGAAGTATCGCCCGCATAAAACCCCGGGGTTTCCTACAAAAATCCGGCTCCCAACCCCCAATGCGATTCCCAACTCCCTTTCCCTGTCTTCCCTTTTTGAAGCCTGTGGTCCTTTAACCGTTTTTTTCCCCGAGGAAACAAGCCCCCCATCTTTTTGAAGCGGAGGCCGCCAACATTTCACTGTAAATGAATCCTAGGGCATGAAAAAACCCTCAAGGGGGAACGGGTATTTCCCCGATTGACTGGAAGGGGGTTTGGTCCTGGGAGAGATCTGGGAGCCGGGGACAAAATCTTGGACCCGTGATTGCTGCAGAAATTTTCCTCCAGGCCGGAAAAAAGGGGAGGGCTAAAAGGGGGGGGACCTGTGCGGGACCCTCGGGGCCCCCCGACTCCTCCCCGGGCCCCCGGGGCAGCTCTCCCCCGGGCCCCGGGACGAGGGGGCCGCCGTGCCCGGGGGTCGGGCGGGCGGGGGGGCCCCCTCGCCCCCGGCACGCCAGTACTTTCCCCCGGGGGGGCACTCCTGTGTCCCTGCAGGCTCCTGCCCAAACGCGCGCGTCCCTGTGATCTAAGGCGCGGGGGCCCGGCTTGTTAGATTTAAAGGGGCAGTGCGCCCGGGAATTGGGTAATTTCCGGGCATGCCTCTAAAATTTCACCTGGGCGCTTCCCCCCTTTCCTGCCGGACTTTATGCCCTTTCCTATCGAGAAAGGTTCCCAAATTTTTCTCGGGCCCCGATCTACCGTTTTTAAACCCTTTTCCTCCTTCCCTCTCTTGGGCCCCCGGGAAACTCTGCCGCCCCGCTCTGACCGCCTGCCTTCCACGACCACGAAAACCCTTGCTTTCCTGCCCCGACCTTCTGCCTGACCCCGAATAAAGCCTCCCGACGATTTTGCACCACCGGGTTTTACTTCGGGCTTTCCACCGCAAGCAAGTTTAAAGTCAAGGGGTAAAAGACCTGGTTAGTCCCCGCCGCAGCAAGTTTCCCTTCCCCCTTTGGGGGGGCTCCCGGGGAAAACCGGGGGGCCTACTTAGATTCCGTTCCCTGGCGGGGTTACACCATCGCTTGTGGTGGTCCAAATGGGGGTCCACTTCCGGGGTCTGGAACCCTAACACCCTAGTTTTTCCCATTGTCGTAAAGGTTGATGCTTCCCAGTATGGTGCAGGGGGGGGTTTGGGCTCGGGGGTCTGCAAAATATACTTAAAACCCTTTGTCCTTGTTCCTTCTCTTTGGGAAATTTTTTCCTCACTGAAAGGAATTATGAACGGGGGGGAATCAGGAGTTGTTGGCTTTTTAAGTGGGCCTTCGGGAATGGCGCCCCTTCCTCGAAGGTGCCCCAGAAAACCCGGTTTCGGTCCCTTTCAGATCTTTAAAAACCTCACCTTTTTTGAAATGTGACAAGGTTCTAAGAATGTTTTAAACTGACGGGTATCTAAAGCTTCGGCCAGCCACGCTTCCCGGAGGACCGGTAATATATTGGCCAAGAAAACGTGGTCTCAGCCATTTCCCCCGATTTTTGGGCCCCTAGTTAAACAGGGATAAGCGATTATAAATTTACAAAGTTGAAATCGGTTTTCATTTTTAGGCTGACGGAAAAATTTTCCCAAACAGGCGATTTTTAGGGGACAATCTGCGATAAACTATTTTCTATGGCCATTTTCCCGGGGCTTCCGTCATTTTGGCGGCCAGCAAAAACCCTTTGAGCTAGACAGGGTGACTGGGTTGCGCCGGGCATGATGTGTGTGTTATGGTTGTCATTGGCTGGAAAAAAACCATGACCCGTTTTGCATGAACAGCTTTTTCCCGTTCAATCAGTCTTTCGTGTCATCACTAGAGAAGACGTTTTTTTGTGTGTTTCCCCCAATAAAAGCTAGCTTAGAGACACGTTTTTTTTTATTCATAAAGAAAACTATTCTTTTACCTGTGAACATTAGAATATAGGTAGATTAGAGAATTTCAGTTCTTATTTAGTTAGACAGAGACTTGTAAAGAAGCATCTAGCGCTGTACAGCCACGAGGGGGGAGGGGGCGGACGAACAGATAGACAGACAGACAGGCTTTGGAAAGGAGGGTGTATATTGTGCAGCCCAGACTCTGCTTTGAACCTGCATTGAAATGACTTTTTTTTACCACTTTTTGGCCCAAAGCACACCTCGCACCTGGATGAATTGTACCTTTTATTTTGTGCATCCCAGTTTTGTTCAAAGAGCCACCTTGTACTTAAATTTGGATACAGAAATTTTCTAGTAACTGTTGGTGTATTTAATAGGTGCAAAAACCACCTTTTGTTATCCGTATAACTTTAAATACTGTATTTCACTTTGGTGCAGCCCAGTTTTGTTCAAGAGCCACCTTGTACTTAAATTTGGATGCAGAAATTTCTAGTAACTGTTGGTGTATTCATTGGGTGCAAAAACCACCTTTGTTATCCGTAACTTTTAAATTAGCTGTATTTCCCTTTGGGGCAGGCGCAGGTTTTGTTCAAAAAGGCACTGTATTTAAATTTGGTACAGAAATTTTCTTTTTAACTGTTCTGTTTGTCATTCCTGCAAAAAACACAATTTCTCATCCGGTTTTTAACTTTTGGGAAAAGTTTTATTGCGCTCGGTGAATCTCAGTTTGGCGCAGGGTAGTGCACTTGGGATGATAGTTTGTTGAAAACTATCAATTACTAGTCCTACTGGGCAGTTGTAAATCCCGGGATGAGGGGAAAAACACTGTTGATTTGGTTTCAAATTCCTAGTTGGCATGCAAATTAGGGGGGTTTTAAATAGCGTGATTTGCCTCTTTCAAAGAGATTGTCAAAAACTCCTTCCAACCTATTTAAATTTTTATTTTTTGAACAGGGAGCAAAATGTGGTGGAAGCGAGAAAGGGGGGTGTAGGACAGGGGTAGAGGTACGAGGAAGGTGCCCCTTCCAGTGCTGGCGACAACCCCCAAGCCAGGGGATCTTGGTTGCAGGACCGTCAAGGGGACTGTCACGCTGGGTGGGTGCCCTTGAATCCAGTAACAAACGCATCCCCAAATCTGTTCTTCAGGGTTAATGAAAACCTGCATCCAGCAGTCTTACCCCCCGTCCTCCCGTCCAGCCACAAATGTCTCTCTAAACTTTGGTCCAACTGAAGCGAAGGCGCCCAAATGTAAACTCGTGTACCCACCATGTGGAAACCCTTTTTTGAAGCCTTTTTTGATGAAAAAAATGGGGTTTTGGTGTCAGAACATTTCAAAAATCAAGGGGCCAAAGGGATGATTTTGTCTGCTTATCCAAATCGCGTCCCATCAAGGGGAAAAGGGAACCGGAACAGAAAAATCCGGGCGGTCGGCAATGCTTTGCTGTCCCTTTTGCTTGTACCCGCAGTCCGGATTTAAATGTCAGGACGAGGAAGAACTTGTGTTAAGATGATGTGTGACACTTTGTGGTCCAAAGTGGTTTTTCAGCAGAATTTTCTTGCGAGCACTTCTCACGACAGGAGGAAGGATGGGGTGTGTCAGTAGGGTCCGCCTCAAAAAGGTGAAGGGGCGGTGAATGCTGCTGGAAATTTTTCCCCCAGCCCCCTGATCGCGGAAAACACCGCCCTCGTTATCGCCGTCGAAAAGGTCCAGGACCTCTCAAGCCTGGGCCTTTTTTTGCAAGCCTTCCGATTCACCCCCGCGATGTCTATGGCCTTTGCCGTAAACACATCAGTAGAGGGAAAAACTTTGGGGTTTTAAAGACCACCAACATGTCTTGTCAATGAAACGAATGATGAGTTGAAATGGAGGGAACACTTGCCAAAAAAGGCCCCACCAATCCCGGCTTCCAACCCGTACACCCTCTGTCTCTGGTCCTCCTCCCCCACGACCCCAAGCGGTCAAGGGCAGGCATAGTCAATTCCCGTTCAACTAAATGGTGGGTTTAAAGACCCTTTTTCCGGATTTTTAATCTGGGGGTCATGCAGGGTTTGGGGCTTTACGTGGCCCCGGGGCAGGATAGTCAAAGTCCATTCAACTAAAAGGTTTGGGTTTAAAACTCCTTTTTTTGGCCTTTTTAATCTGTGGGGCAAAAGGTTTAAGGGTCATGCTGCGTTCCAGGACAGGGATGTCAATGTTCAGTTCAAGTAAAATGAGGTTCAAAAAATACTGCCTTCTGGCACTTTTTAATTTTGCTCAT
>JAODAL010071785.1:0-15387 GCA_025379985.1 Phyllomedusa bahiana
CTGGTTTTTGAGTTTAATATAGCAATGATTATGTTATAACTGTAGTCGTTCTTGATTGCGCCACCAAGGTTTTAATAGGACATTCATCTACTTTATTAGTCTGTTCGAATTCAACCAATGACTCAGTGTTGTTTTAAGGTGGTGCACTAAGAAGGTGCGATTTGTTTTAAGTAGGCTTCAAAAGTTTATGGGTCTGTCTTCAATGTGGCTACTATGCCCACAGGGGCTGTGGACTACTGGGTATTGATGACAGGTGCGCTGCTCCTGTTGGACAATTTTAACTTAGTGTTCCTTAGTGAGGGTGGAAGCTAGTTGCCCTGGGATCCCTGTTTATGTCAGGATGTCCTGATGCTGTAGTATTGCTTTCTAGGGTGGGAGCTGGTTACTGTGGGAGCCCTGTTTCCATCCTGATGCTGCAGTGTTGCACAACAGAGTCCACTGTAAATCTGTGGAATAGCCGCCTGAGGAGCTGGTCACAGCAGGAATAGTTGGGAGTTTCAAGAAAGGGGTAGATATTTACCTGAAACAAGAGAATATTAATACGTACGTAGCCATGTAAAATTCTAGATCCAGTCTGATGGCACCTCTGGGTTCAGGAATGAAATCTTCCTTAGAGCAGATTGGTAACCTGTGCCTCAATAAAGCTGGCTGAGGCCAGTGTTAAACTGAACCCTGTGTCTGAGTGCCATTCTGCTTACGAAAGCGGCGATCCAGGAGCTAAGAAACACCCAGGGCGGTCCAAGATGGCGGCCAAAATGTGAGTGGATCATCACAATAGCCATATAAAATTCTAGATCCAGTCTGATGGCAATTCTGGGATCAGGAATGAAATCTTCCTTAGAGCAGATTGGTAACCTGTGCCTCAATAAAGCTGGCTGAGGCCAGTGTTAAACTGAACCCTGTGTCTGAGTGCCATTCCGCTTACGAAAGCAGCGATCCAGGAGCTAAGAAACCCCCAGGGCGGTCCAAGATGGTGGCTGAAATGTGAGTGGATCATCACAGTAGCCATATAAAATTCTTGATCCAGTCTGATGGCAACTCTGGGATCAGGAATAAAACCTTCCTTAGAGCAGATTGGTTCTCGCCTTATGGGTTTCAAAGCATTCACCAGTAGGGGACACAAAGCTTAAAAAACTCCTTATCCCCCTCCCATCACCCATATTTTCCCCACTCTTGGTTGAACTTGATGGACATATGTCTTTTTTCAACCGTACTAACTATATAACTATGTAAATATGGAGACCTGATGATAAACCATTAGATACTCCTTTTATCTATATTGTCCTTTGCTATATTTATACATATATATCTGGTCACCTATCAGTCTATTATTTGAGAATTTTATGCCTTTAGGCAATGTTTGGTAGTATTATTTGGGCCTAGTATGATGGCTGGACTAGAATATGTCTTGCGGGCCTTATTTTGGTGCCATTTTGGGGCATTGAGTCTTGGTAGATAGAGATGCAGAATAGACACCTGGTAAGATTGCCTGTGGCAGTGCAGAGCCATGAGTGAGACTGAGCCATAGACCGATGCCCCAATAGCTGTGCACCATCTATGTGGATGTTCCGTGAGGGTCCTTGTTCCCAGAACCTAAAGGACTAGTGAGAGCAAAAGAAACAAAATAATCAAAAATGGACTTTTTACAGAATATTGTATAAGACTATTCTTTAATTTAAGTGTAAAGTGGAATTGAAAGCTTTGAATGTTAATGGTCAGGACCCCTGCCCTGCCAATTGGTGGGGCTCCATGTCATGAATGTTTGTAGTCAGAATAGTGCTTTAATGTCCATTTTGGTGCCCCCCATTTCACCCACCCAGGCCTTCCTAATGAGTGAAGCAAAGAGGCCAATACTCCAAGGAGTCCACAATCTCTAAACCTCATGGGACTTCTCCAGATATCTGGTGCCATCTTTGACTCACCCGTGTGAGACTTGGCAACCATTTGAGTACTATGGTTGACATGTGTGAGACTTGGCACCAACACGCCAGTTCTAAATCAAGGCGTGCAGAAGGCGACAGTATGTATGACCTTGTCGTATATGGGTTCATAAATCTGGCGTGTGCTGTGCCTTGCTTATGCATATCTTTGGCACATTCAAAAGTGCCATGCCTGGCGCAAGTTTTGGCATACATCTATAGTACAGGGCTGAGACAGTTTTTTGCGAAGCTATGCCAAAAAAATGTCGCAGCCCCATTCATACATATCATCCTATATGCATGTGGGTAACTATAGTGGTAGCAGTCATAGTAGCTTCCATAGGGCTACAAGGCTGTGCAATTTATTTTTTTTCTTTTTTATGGGGACATGCAAGTTAGTGTAATCTGCAATCCTATACTGACTAGGTTCTCCTTTGCGGAGAAGATCAGCTGTAGAACTCTGCTATATATCACCACATATAAAGAGGTATTCCTCTGTTTGCATTACTGCAGTTCAGTTACCTATCAACCAGGTAGTGGGACCCCATTCCTGATTTTGCTATTGGGCCCTATGAAGTTTTTATGCCCCTGTGCATGGTGATGCTTTATGGACCCTCATTGACAGTGTTATTTTATATATTTATTAAAACTGTATGGTACTATTAATTGGAAATAATGGCTCGGTTAATTGGGCACTATCTGTTAGCATTATTAATTTATTGACTAAAGCTATCATCAAGTCACTGTGTGTCAGTATTATTTAGTCATGGTATTACATAGTTACATAGTTTGTAAGGCTGAAAAAGACAGACGTCCATCCAGCTCAGCCTATTGTGCTCTAGTGTTGATCCAGAGGAAGGAAAAAACCCACGAGGCAGAAGCCAATTGTTCTCATTTTAGGGAAAAAATTCCTTCCCATCTCCAATCTGACATCAGAATAAATCCCTGGATCAATGCCCCTCCTCCAGAATCCTGGTCACTATAACTTGTTATATTATTACACTCTAGAAATGTCTCCAGACCCTTTTTGGACTCTTTTTGAGAATTCACCATGACACGTTCCTCTGGCAGAGAGTTCCACAGTCTCACTGCTCTTACAGTAAAGAATCACTTTCTATGTATTAACCAGGTTCTTTATCCAGTTCTAGTTATAAATAAATCTTGGGATAAATCTTTATATTGACTTTTCAATAAATGAAAGATTATAAAGCGCCGCCAAGCTCAAATATTGTGACTTAGAAGATGTTAGCATAAAGCCTCTTATATACTAACCTTGTGTTGTGCTAGTGGAGGCACAACACTCAGAAGCATATTCAGTCAATTAGAACTGACAACGGTGAGATTCTCTGCTGTCTATCTCCGATGCCCTGGGACCACCGTTGAATTGGGTAAATGGAAATATAGATAAAAGCAGTGTCTAATGGTTTATCATCAAATCTCCGTTTTTCACAGACCAAGTCGACTGAACCTCTCAATTAATTTTCTAGGTTTATTTACAAAATTTTGTAAATAAATCTAGAAAACTGATTAAGAGGACTTGGTCTGTGAAATATGCCGAATATGCTATCCAGTTCTGGGCTCCAGTTTATAGAAAAGATGTAATGGAGCTAGAGCGAGTGCAAAGACGAGCAACCAAACTTATAAGGAGAATGGAGCATCTTAGTTGTGAGGAGAGGCTAGAAGAATTGAACTTATTTAGTCTTGAGAAAAGACGGCTTTGGTGAAATGATTAATTTATATCAGTATATAAATGATCCCTACAAAAGTATGGGGAAAAATTATTTCATGTAAAGCCCCCTCAAAAGACAAGGGGACATTCCCTTCGGCTGGAGAAAAAAAGGATTCAATCTCCAGAGGGGAAAAGCGTTCTTCACTGTAATAACTGTAAATCTGTGGAATAACCTGCCTGAGGAGCTGGTCACAGCAGGAACAGTTGGGAGTTTCAAGAATGGTTTAGATAACTACCTGAAACTAAAAAATATGAATACGTATGTAGTGTGTAAGAGCGACCTTGGGTGCTGCCACTAGGTGGCGTACGTCAGGAGACCTGATAGAAACGTGCCACCAAGGGCATGGTCTTGGAGGGGGAAGCCAGTTGTTGTCTGTCAGCAACATTAGGTTGCTGACACCTATACGTAGTATGGCTGATGTCCAGCCATTATGGGCTGGCTGTTCCCGGAACAGCTGTAGTTGGGTGGTTGGCTGTTTCCACGTTCCAGGTCCGGGTTTTACCGGGCCTAAAAAAAGCCTGTTTCTCCAGCTAATCAGGGGGCGTGGTCTGCTACCTGGCAGAGTGGAACAGCAGTGGAGCTAGAGAGAGGCTCTGACCCCCAAGAGGCTGAGGGAAGCCTGTACAGTATATTGCACTGTGTAAGCAATGTGGCTGTGGTGCTCGGCGATAGGCCTTGACCACTAGTAGAGAGGGTCTCTATTTATGTAAAGTTAGTGGCCAGACGGCCGAGGATTCTATTTGTGGTTTTGTAACCTGTGCCTCAATAAAGCTGGCTGAGGCCAGTGTTTAACTGAACCCTGTGTCTGAGTGCCATTCCGCTTATGAAAGCGGTGATCCAGGAGCTAAGAAACCCCCAGGGCGGTCCAAGATGGCAGCCGAAATGTGAGTGGATCGTCACAGTAGCCATATAAAATTCTAGATCCAGTCTGATGGCAACTCTGGGATCAGGAATGAAACCTTCCTTAGAGCAGATTGGTTCTTGCCTAATGGGTTTCGAAGCCGTCACCAGTAGGGGAAACTAAGCTTAACCCCTTAACTCCCAGGCCTGAAAAGTAGTTAATGACCAGAACGATTTTTTAGTTTTTGCCTCCTTGCGTTTCCACAGTTGTAACTTTTTTATTTTTTCAATGAGGCAGTTGGATGAGGCCTCCTTTTTATTCGAGACAAGTTGTACTTTATGGGGGAATAGTTTAAGTTCACTTATAAATAATTTTTTATTTTTTTTTGTTTTTTTTACACCGTTCATATTTCACACTTAATAACTTGTTAGATTAATTCTACAGGTTATTACGGTCATGTGGATACCTAAATATGTGTAGGTTTTTTTGTGTGTGTAATTTATGCCCAATTATTTTTTATTAAATATTTATTTTTATTTTATTATTTTTTTATTATTTTTTTTACACTTTTTATGTTTTTTTTTTACTTTTTTTTTTTTTTTTAATCCCATGAAGGGAGAACTGTTTTTACATTTTTTTTAATTTTTTTTTTATACTTAGCAATGTATTAGCATATTCATATATGCTAATACATTATAATCTGTGTCAGACTGACACAGGCAGTGTTCAGGGCAGCACACAGGCTGGCCTGATCACTGGCTTGTTACAAAGACAGCTCTGGGGCCCCTCTAGGTCCCCAGGGCTGACTGTGCAGCTGTTCCCCAGGCTCTGTCGGGTCACCGGGTGTTAGGATCACCCGACAGAGCAGGGGAACCCTTTGATTGCGCTGCGGTAACATGCTCGCAGGACATTGCTCGCTGGAGATGCTCTGGGATCATGGCTGTGTAGTACAGCCCCGATCCCAGCGCAGTTGCGGCGCCAGGCGCCACAAACCCCGATGTCAACATGATGAACGACCTGCACCAGCCGACGTCTAAAGTCAGTGGGCGGTCATTAAGGGGTTAAAAAAAAATCCTTATCCCCCTCCCTTCACCCACATTTACCCACCCTTGGTTGAACTTGATGGACATATGTATTTTTTCAACTGTACTAACTATGTAGCTATGAAATACGGAGACCTGATGATAAACCATTAGATACTCCTTTTATCTATATTGTACTTTGATATATTTCTATATATTTATTTGTCCACCTATCAGTCTATTGCTTGAGAATTTTATGCCTTTAGGCAATGGTTGGTAGTATTATTTGGGCCTAGTATGATGGCCTGACTTGGGCAAGAGGTGGAACTTGTGGCACTATCATCTGGCGATACTTTTGGGCACTGTTCTTACTCATATTTGTAACTTTTAATTTATTAAAATATTAATTCTATCTATTCCTTTACCCTTTGATTATGGGATGGCCAAGGTGTACTTCCTCTGAGGAGTGATTATAATTTGAGCACTGTATATTATATAAGCAATGCATGGTAGTTTTTGCTACAGTTTTTAATCTTGTTTAAATTATATGTATACATTTAATTTACCTTAGCTTATGTGTTTTTTTTTACTTTGTCTTACAAGTACATATTTAGGCTCTATTACACACTACCTAAGTAGTGCCCATTTACTGAAGGTGTCTGAAATGCTCCAGGTGTATGCAGTGAACAACTCTATTAATCCTCATTGTCTAATCAAAGCTAAAACAGAGTCATTTTGTCCGGCGATCATGGTGTTATACATCAGGGTTCAGGTTTATCTGCTGTATGGAATTGTTCAGAGAGCTGTGCTATTCCATAGAGAGACATAAAGCAAGAAAGCTACGTCGTATTGTTGCATACATTTGTTTAACATGAGAGCATGTGCATTATAGATGAGGTATCCCTCGGCGGTATCATTGGGGATTTTCTCGCCACGTACCTTAAATGCTTTTTGCACAAAATCGTGTGAAAATAATCTCATCCAGAGGCATAAACTGCTTTTGTCTTTATTTTATATAAAAACAAAATTAAAGCAGCACACCAAAAAATCCCAAAAAATAAATAAAAATGCACAAAAACTTTGATCAAAGGACTTTCCAATATGTACAGAAATGGAGTATTGTGTATTTTTTATTTTATATACTATCTCTGGCCAGCGCGTACTTCTAAAGCACACTGCGTATAGCAGAGAACACAATACACTCTGCTATATGCCATGTGTGAAAATACCTTAACAGTGTAAAATTGCTGCGCCCTGAAAGTAAATCAACACACAGCCATCAATGTCTAAACCGCTGGCAACAAAAGTGAGTGCACCCCTAAGTGAAAATGGACAAATTGTGCCCAAAGTGTTAATACTTTGTGTGGCCACCATTATTTTCCAGCACTGCCTTAACTCTCTTGGGCATGGAGGTCACTAGAGCTTCACAGGTTGCAGCCACTGGAATCCTCTTCCCTCCTCCATGATGACATCACGGAGCTGGTGGATGTTAGAGACCTTGCGCTCCTCCATAGTTACATAATTTGTAAGGCCGAAAAAAGACAGACGTCCCTCCAATTCAGCCTATTGTGCTGATCCAGAGGAAGGCAAAACTCCCCATGAGGTAGAAGCCGATTGTCCTCATTTTAGGGAAAAAATTCCTTCCCGACTCCAATCTGGCATCAGAATAAATCCCTGGATCAGCGACCCCTCTCCAGAATCCCGGTCACTATAACTTGTTATATTATTACATCTAGAAATGTATCCAGACCCTTCTCCAGAATCCCGGTCACTATAACTTGTTATATTATTACATCTAGAAATGTATCCAGACCCCTCTGCAGAATCCCGGTCACTATAACTTGTTATATTATTACATCTAGAAATGTATCCAGACCCTTCTCCAGAATCCTGGTCACTATAACTTGTTATATTATTACATCTAGAAATGTATCCAGACCCTTCTCCAGAATCCCGGTCACTATAACTTGTTCTATTATTACATCTAGAAATGTATCCAGACCCTTCTCCAGAATCCTGGTCACTATAACCTGTTATATTATTACATCTAGAAATGTATCCAGACCCTTCTCCAGAATCCTGGTCACTATAACTTGTTCTATTATTACATCTAGAAATGTATCCAGACCCTTCTCCAGAATCCCGGTCACTATAACCTGTTATATTATTACATCTAGAAATGTATCCAGACCCTTCTCCAGAATCCCAGTCACTATAACTTGTTATATTATTACATCTAGAAATGTATCCAGACCCTTCTCCAGAATCCCGGTCACTATAACTTGTTATATTATACATCTAGAAATGTATCCAGACCCATCCGCAGAATCCCGGTCACTATAACTTGTTATATTATTACATCTAGAAATGTATCCAGACCCTTCTCCAGAATCCCGGTCACTATAACTTGTTCTATTATTACATCTAGAAATGTATCCAGACCCTTCTCCAGAATCCTGGTCACTATAACCTGTTATATTATTACATCTAGAAATGTATCCAGACCCTTCTCCAGAATCCTGGTCACTATAACTTGTTCTATTATTACATCTAGAAATGTATCCAGACCCTTCTCCAGAATCCCGGTCACTATAACTTGTTATATTATTACATCTAGAAATGTATCCAGACCCTTCTCCAGAATCCTGGTCACTATAACCTGTTATATTATTACATCTAGAAATGTATCCAGACCCTTCTCCAGAATTCCAGTCACTATAACCTGTTATATTATTACATCTAGAAATGTATCCAGACCCTTCTCCAGAATCCCGGTCACTATAACTTGTTATATTATTACATCTAGAAATGTATCCAGACCCTTCTCCAGAATCCTGGTCACTATAACCTGTTATATTATTACATCTAGAAATGTATCCAGACCCTTCTCCAGAATCCCGGTCACTATAAATTGTTATATTATTACATCTAGAAATGTATCCAGACCCTTCTCCAGAATCCCGGTCAGTATAACTTGTTATTAATATTACATCTAGAATGTATCCAGACCCTTCTCCAGAATCCTGGTCACTATAACCTGTTATATTATTACATCTAGAAATGTATCCAGACCCTTCTCCAGAATCCCAGTCACTATAACCTGTTATATTATTACATCTAGAAATGTATCCAGACCCTTCTCCAGAATCCTGGTCACTATAACTTGTTATATTATTACATCTAGAAATGTATCCAGACCCTTCTCCAGAATCCTGGTCACTATAACTTGTTATATTATTACATCTAGAAATGTATCCAGACCCTTCTCCAGAATCTCGGTCACTATAACCTGTTATATTATTACATCTAGAAATGTCTCCAGACCCTTCTCCCGAGTCCCGGTCACTATAATTTGTTATATTATTACATCTAGAAATGTATCCAGACCCTTCTCCAGAATCCTGGTCACTATAACCTGTTATATTACATCTAGAAATGTATCCAGACCCTTCTCCAGAATCCTGGTCACTATAACTTGTTATATTATTACATCTAGAAATGTATCCAGACCCTTCTCCAGAATACCAGTCACATTAACCTGTTATATTATTACATCTAGAAATGCCTCCAGACTCTTCTCCAGAATCCCGGTCACTATTACTTGTTATATTACATCTAGAAATGTATCCAGACCCTTCTCCAGAATCCCGGTCACAATAACTTGTTATATTATTACATCTAGAAATGTATCCAGACCCTTCTCCAGAATCCTGGTCACTATAACCTGTTATATTATTACATCTAGAAATGTATCCAGACCCTTCTCCAGAATCCTGGTCACTATAACTTGTTATATTATTACATCTAGAAATGTATCCAGACCCTTCTTCAGAATCCTGGTCACTATAACTTGTTATATTATTACATCTAGAAATGTATCCAGACCCTTCTCCAGAATCCTGGTCACTATAACCTGTTATATTATTACATCTAGAAATGTATCCAGACCCTTCTCCAGAATCCTGGTCACTATAACTTGTTATATTATTACATCTAGAAATGTATCCAGACCCTTCTTCAGAATCCCGGTCACTATAACTTGTTATATTATTACATCTAGAAATGTATCCAGACCCTTTTTTATTTCTGTTATTGAATTCACCATGACAAGTTCCTCTGGCAGAGAGTTCCACAGTCTCACTGCTCTTACAGTAAAGAATCCCTTTCTGTGTTTTTGTAGGAACCTTCTATCTTCAAGAAGTAGAGGACGCCCCCTTGTTCAGGATACAGTCCTGGGTATACATCTTGGGAGAGAAATCTCTATATTGACCTTCAATATATTTATACATATTTGATTATGTCTCCCGAAGCCGTCTTTTCTGTAAACTAAATAACCCTAATCTTGCTCATCTTTCTGGGTATTGTAGTCCACCCAGTCCTTTTATTATTTTTGTTGCTGACTTTGAACCTGTTCAAGCTCTATAATGCCTTTCCTGTGCACTGGTGCCCAAAACTGTCCATAATATTCCATGTGTGGTCTAACCAGTGACTTGTATAATGGGAGAATGATGTCCTCATCATGTGCATCTATGCCCCTTTTAATACACCCCATAGTCCTGTTTGTCTTGGCAGCTGCTGCCTGACACTGGCTGCTACAATTAAGTTTACTGTCCACCAGGATTCCCAAGTCCCTCTCCATGTCACTTATTTCCAGTGTTTTTCCATTTAACATGTAGTCATGCAATGAATTTTTCCTCCCCATGTGCAGAACCTTTCATTTATCTGTGTTAAACCTCTTCTACCATTTCTCTGCCAAGGCCTCCAACTTATCCACATCCCTTTGTAATAACACATCATCCTCTATTGTGTGGATTACTTTACAGAGATTAGTATCATCTGCAAAGATTGATATTCTACTATGCAATCCATGTGTATGATCATTAATGAAAATATTAAAGAGGATAGGGTCCAATACTGAACCCTGTGGTACCTCACTAGTAACAGGGATCCAGTCTGAGTATGTACCATTAATCAACACCCTTTTTTTTCTTTCACTGATCCAGTTGCTTACCCACTTGCAAACATTTTCCCCCAGCCTAAGCATTCTCATTTTACTTGCCAAACCTTTTTTTGGGGCTGAATATAAAGAATAGGGGCCTGCCTATCAAAATTTACTTAATTATAATATATATATACACACAGTAAAAGAAAAAAAGGGAGTCACCTCCACTTTTTGTAAGTGTTGTATTATAGGTGGGATCGTTTAGAACTATTTATATTTTGCAGAATTGTGTTCTAATTTGGCTCTCCTATTACATCCTTGCTAAGGCAGGATGTAATTTCTGGAGACATGCATTTGGCCCTCAGCTACCATTTCGACGGGGGGCACCGCAATCGGTTCCTGGATTGATAGGGGCCAAATGATGCCTTTTTTTAATCATCCAAAGGGTTGTGTTTACACCCTTTTATTGGACCAATAACCGGGATTGACATTATCACTGATCTCAGCAGGTGTCCGTTGTAATTAACTGCCAAGTATGGAGCAAGTGAGTCAGCTCCATGCTTACGTACCGACATCATGATATAAATGTACATCAAATGTCAGTAAGGGGTTAAATGGGTTTTCTCTCTACAGTCATTGGCTTTTAACATGTAGGGAAATGTAAATTAAAAATACAGTGCTTTGTTGATTTTGCATTGGTCAGGAGATAAAGAAGATTATATCTCCTCTTAGAGCACACAAGTTTCTCTGGTTACCAAACATCTCTCCCTGGTATGCCATTCACTGCTATATTAACTATTTTGTCATAGGCAAACTTAAACTCTATCACCTCTCAATCTATAAAACACTAAAACGTAACTTTTATTATGTATAACACTTAACCTCTACACGCACTATTTAAAAGTCTGATTTCTATCCTCTCAATATATCTCTTTCTAATTTTAAGGGAAAAACTCCTTTTCTTTGTCCATCTGGTGGAGCCCACCCATTGCAAGGAAAACCCCCAACATGTGACCGGACCTCTGTCCCCTATGAAGCCAGTTTAGCATAAACTGTGCGAGGGCAGGGATGACATATTAATTTGTGATTTCGGGTCTCATTACTGTGTTTCCGCTGCAGAGGTTTTTTACAGAAAACCCTTTTAAGTTGAAAGTCCATGAATTTTTGGGGGATTGGGCCAAGTAAGACCTTGAATTAAAAAGTTACTTATTAAAGGGTTTCCCCTTTCTAGTGGGTGGGTTCCACCAACTGGGGCAAAAAAAAAAGGATTTTTCCCTTTTTAAATTTAAAAAAGATATATTGAAAGTTAGAAATCAGGGTTTTTAACAAAATGGGGGGGCCCCCCCCCAAAAAAATTTTCCCCGGCCCCCAAATTTCCCCCCCCCCCCCCCCCCCCACCCAAAACCCCCTTTTTCCCTAAAAAACCCCCCCCCCCCCCCCCCTTAAAAACCCTCAAAAAACCCCCCCCCCCCCCCCCCCCCAACCCCCCCCCAAAAAACACCCCCCACCCCCCTTCCCCCCCCCCCCCCACCCCCTGCCCCTGGGCCCCCCCCCCCCCCCCCCCCCTTTTTTTTTTCCCCCCCCGCTTTTCCCCAAAAACCCCCCCCCCGGGGGGCCCCCCCCCCCCCCGGGAAAAACAAAAAGGGGTTTCCCCCTTTTTGGGGGGTTTCCCCCCCAAAAAAAAAAAAGGGGCCCATTTAAAAATTTTTTGGGGGGTTTTTAAAAATTTTTAAAAACAAAAAACTTTTTTTAAAAAAAAAACCCCCCCCCCAAAAAAATCCCCCCCCTTTTTTTCCCCTTTCCCCACTCATAAACACTTACCAAAAACCAAAACTCCCTTTAAACCAGTCATCCCAAAAAAAAATTTTTCCCCCCCCCACCCACCCCCCCCCTTTTTTTGGGGGGGGGGGGGGGGGGGGGGGGTTTAAAGGGCTTTGTATTTTTAAAAATTTCCAAGCCCCATCAAAAAGATAAAAAAAAAAAAACCCAAAAAAACCCCCCCACACCTGACCAGGAAGGGGGAACCAAGCGGGCGTGCTCTTTAAACCCCCAAATTTGGGGGTTTAAAACTTTACACTGGTTTCCCCCAAACCCCCCGAGGTGCCCCACTTTACTGCAGAATTTTTAAAAAAGGGGTGAAATAGAGAAGTGCAAGCCTTACAAACAAAATTTACAATTTAGCTTTATACTTTTGTATAGGCTTCCACTCTGCCGGGGGAATGACTCGCATTTTTTCCAGATGGAAAAAAAACCTTTGAGTTTTTTCCCCTCCAAAACTCAACTGAGTAATTTTAGCAAATGAAAGTTACCAAATTCTCATTCCATAGATGCAAGTTTCAATTTTCTTATTATTTAGCTATCGTTAACCCCTTTCCCCCAATTTGGGAATAAACAAACATTATAATAAACAATCAACCTGGTTTAACAATGTAAAACCATAGACGTACATAACATAAAACTATACTACCAAGATGTAAGGGGTTTTAACTAGCAATAAGTTGAATGTTTTACAGTCGGTTTTCCTTTTCTGGGGGACTACCTGGTGATAGGGGGGAGCATAGCGGGGGGCAAGGGAGCGTTCTACTGGGCCCAAGAACCTGAAGGGGCCCAAAGGAAACCCAGTCACATACACTACACCAGCAGGGGTCGGGCAAATATTCGGGGTCCCCAGGCAAAAAAAGGCATGTGGGCCCCCACCTCTCCCCCAATGTAAAATTCAGCCCCTCCATACCTATTTGCACTCCCTTCCTTTTCCTGGGATGAACTGGGGCCCCCAGGCGGCTCCCACTTTAGCCCACCCTCGTCCCCCCTGTACACCAGTATTATCTTTTGGGACGGATAGGGGGGGGGGCACTTTTATGGATTTTGCATTGGGGCCCCAAAGCTTTTAATTATTCCTGCAGGAGGTAAACCCTTTAAAGGACACTTCATTTAAAAGTGTTTTGTTGAAACCAAGATTTTAGAAAAAAATAAAAAAGAATAAATATATTTTTTTTTATTTCGACAGCCTATGTTATAAAAATAAATACAAATTTGTCCCGTTTAAGTTTTTGATAGTAAAGAGATAAATCTCCCAAAACCGGGGAAATTTAAATTTTTTCTTTATGCACTGTTTTCTTACTCTATGTATCTCATTTCAAAATAAGGTAAAGCATAAGATTGCTCTTTTTCTCGACAAGTCTAGATAGAGATTTCAAAACAACAGGGGAGTGACAAAACCAATACATGGAGGGAAAAGGGGAATCTTTTCTGCACTGGAGGATTTTCAGCTTTAGTCACATTTTAACAGGGCCTGCCGTAACCTTACTCCTCTCTCAGGGGCCCATGATAACACTTAAACCCCCAGGGGCATAGTTTTTGCCTGGAAGGGGAAACCCTCTGCAAACCTCTCACTGCCGTGCTTTTCGAACTCACAAAGGGGGAAAACAGGGGACAAAATCAGCAATTCATGAAAATAGGGGAACCTAAAAAAAATTAAATAAAAAAAAAACCCCCCCCCAATTTAAAAAACAATCCATATAATAGCAAACATATTAATTGTCAAAAGGGGATGAAAAAAAAATAAAAATTGGGTTTTTTCCCTTTTAAAAAGAAGATGGGAAAATGTTGAAAAAAAAGTAATTGAGCGAAAAAAAAATGGGAAAAAAACATTTTTTTTTCCCAATTCCTTATAAACCAAGCGCTAATGTAAACTGACAAATTGGACCAAAAATTTAAAAAAAATTTTCCCCCAAAATTGGGATATGAAAAGAAAAAAAGAACAAGTAACCAAGCAAAAAGTTTTTAAACATGTCACGGGGGACCCTCCCCGGGGTACAAAAATTAAAACCCTGAATGTTTTCCCCCGCAAAAATCCCTATTTTTAAACAAACTTATGTAACCACACGACCGGGGGGTAAACCCGGGCGGAAAGAAGAATTTTAACACGCTTTTAAAAATTCCTTCCCTCCCATTCACAATTCCTTAAAGAAAAAGGGTTCTCTCCCCCGGGTACAAAAAAATAAAATAAAAGACTTTTTTTGGGGTATTTTGGGTTTTCTAACTTTTGGGGGCACGGCCCTAATTTTTCCCCTTTTTACAAAGGGAAAAGAAGAGAACCATTGGTTTGATCGCAAAATAGCCCCCTTAGCTCTAGTCCAGAAGATAAACATCATTTGGGGTTGGGCCCCCATAGTGGGGAGCAAAATTATTTTTTTGGGTTTGCTAAAGGGAAAAATATTTTTAGGGTTTCCGAAAGTTTACCTGTTTAAAATAAAGGGTTTCCCCGAATATGATATTTAAAGGGTTCCCCCGACGACCAAAGTATGTTAAAATTTGGGAAAAATGGTAATTGGTTCTGAAACTCCCAAAAAGTTTACTTTAAAAAAATGCAACTTAAAAAATTAAAGAACATTACCCAAAATCACCCGCAGGGAAATTAAAATAAACATTGGGGGTCCCCAAAAAATATTCCCCGCAATCAAAAACCCCAATTAAAAACCCTAACCCTTTAATTTAAAAAAATTTCCCAAAAAAAAAATGATTAAACAATCCCCCCCAAAATTTAGTGATACAAAAAAATCTAAGGTTTAGAGGCAAGAACCCCACCCATTAAAAATTTTACCCCTCCAGGGGAAAGGGCCCCTTTGTTCCCCAAAAAAATAAAAGGTAAATTTCCTGGAGAGAAATTTAAAAACCCCACTCACCCTGAGTTTTTGACCTATCTAACCACGGGGCATCGCCCTAAAAAGGGCGGCTCCTCCATTTCTAAACCCTAAAAAAACCCATAACCCACAAAAACAAAAAAAGAACAAAGAAAATACGATTTTTATAATTTTTCCAAAAGAAAGCCCAGAAAAACCCCCTTCCAGATAAAGCCCTTTTCAAATCCTTAACAACTTGGCACTTGTAAGAACTGTTTCAGGACCATGATTCCTGTACTGTAAAAGGGAAT
>JAODAL010071786.1:0-15387 GCA_025379985.1 Phyllomedusa bahiana
GGGAAAGGGGGTTTTGCCCCAGTTCCTAAAACGGGGGTTTAAAAAGCCCTTTTTCCGCATTTTTAAAATCTGGGGGTCAGACAGGTTTAATGGTCATACTGTGGTCCAGGACAGTATAGTCAATGTCCAGTTCAACTAAAATGGTGGTTGAAAGACTCCTTTTTCCGGCACTTTTAATCTGTGGGTCAGACAGGTTTAAGGCCCTTTGCTGCGGTCCAGGACAGGGTTTGTCAATGTCCATTTCAACTAAATGGTGGTTGAAAGACCTCCTTTTCCGGCACTTTTTTAATCTGGGGGTCAACAGGTTTAATGGTCATGCTGCGGTCCAGGACAGTTCTAGTCAATGCCCCAGTTCAACTAAAATGGTGGTTGAAAGACTCCTTTTTCCCGGGCACTTTTTAATCTGGGGGTCAGACAGGTTTAATGGTCATACTGTGGGCCCAGGACGGGGACAGTATATGTCCAGTTCAACTAAAATGGTGGTTGAAAGACTCCTTTTTCGGCACTTTTTAATATGGGGGCCCAGACAGGTTTAATGGTCATACTGTGGTCCAGGACAGGTAAGTCAATGTCCAGTTCAACTAAAATGGTGGTTGAAAGACTCCTTTTTCCGGCACTTTTTAATCGTGGTCAGACAGGTTTAAGGCTCATGCTGCGGTCCAGGACCAGGGTTTTGTCAATGTCCAGTTCAACTAAAATGGTGGTTGAAAGACTCCTTCTTCCGGCACTTTTTAATCTGGGGTCAAAACAGGTTTAATGTCATACGGGGCCCCAGGACAGGGACAGTATATGTCCATTTCAACTAAAATGTTGGTTGAAAGACTCCTTTTCCGGCACTTTTTAATCTGGGGGTCAGAAAAGGTTTAATGGTCATACTGCGGTCCAGGACATTCTAGTCAATGTCCAGTTCAACTAAAATGGTGGTTGAAAGACTCCTTTTTCCGGCACTTTTAAATCTGGGGGTCAGACAGGTTTAATGGTTATACTGGGGCCCAGGACAGGGACAGTATATGTCCAGTGAAACTAAAATGGGTGGTTGAAAGACTCCTTTTCCGGCCCCTTTTTAATCTGGGGGTCAGACAGTTTTAATGGTCATACTGCGGTCCAGGACAGTTCTATCAATGTCCAGTTCAACTAAAATGGTGTTGAAAGATTCCTTTTTCCGGCACTTTTTAATCTGGGGTCAGACAGGTTTAAGGGTCATGCTGCGGTCCAGGAAAAGGGTTTGTCAATGTCCAGTTCAACTAAAATGGTGATTCAAAGACTACTTCTTCCTAGCACTTTTTAATCTGGGAGTCATGCAGGTTTTTAGGGTCATGCTGCGTTTCAGGACAGGGATATTCAATGTCCAGTTCAAGTAAAATGATGGTTTCAAAAAATACTTCCTTCTGGCACTTTTTAATTTGGGGGGTGATGCATTTTAAGGGTCATGCTGTGGTACAAGACAGGGATAGTGAATGGTGTGTGACTTTTTTTCTGTGGCTTTTATAGCCTAAGTGTTGTGCCTAAGATGTAGCAGGTAATCCATTTGGACTGTTTTTGGGCTGTAATTCCCAGCTTCTCCAGCCCTGTTTGGGTGTAAGAATGAAGGTGTGTTGCTCCCCATAGACTTTAATGGTCGTCGCTCATAATCGACTGCTCACTATCGAAAAACCTTATCGATGGTGGCCGACTATCGACTCTCGCCCGATGTCGAGAGCCAACCTAATCGCTCAACACTAACCATTACATCTAAAAAGAATATGCTCCATAGTTTATATAGCACAAATTTCCAATTAAAGTTTATACTGTAAATATATAAAAATACAGTAAGTGACATGTCACTTATTTAGGCCATCAGATTCCATGCAAAAACCCTTTTAGGTAAAAAGGACAAGAATAAGCCCTACTGAATGGGGCTAATTCACAATAAAACTCACAGTAAAGCAACAAACTTCAGGGGATATCTGGGGTTATCACTTTAGATTTTGTTCATGTGGATGTGCAAGGCTTTAGTTGTTGCCCATGATGAGAAATAACATTCTTTAAAGATACTGAACAGATAGGAAGGCAGGGGTTGGAGCCAGACACAGCATGAGAGGAGGCCTCACTTGACCCGTCTTGCACGGAGTGGCCGGTAAGTGGGTAGGGTCGAACTTGTATTTCCTGTGGGCCACCCCTTGGAGCAGGACAGCAAGTGAGTCCCATGCTCCCTCCCTGGTAATGGGTCAGCATTGGTATAGGCATTTTATATCTGGTGGTGTGTGTCGGAGCATGTGTTGTGTTGGCCTTGGCATAGGTTGATATTCGGAATTGGTGGAAAATTTGGTGTGGGGAATCATAACAGTTATAGCCCCCAAATTTTATGATGTGTATTTTGGTTGGTATGGTGAAGGTTGGGCTCTGTCAGGGTGGGATCCCTAGAGCCAGTAAGAACTTCAGTTATTTGTGTGGCTGTGGTGCCCCCGAACTTTTGGAGTTGTGGCTGGGGGTTTTAGCTGGCTGTTTTGGTTATTTTCTAGATTCGACAGATCTTTTAGCTCTGAGGACCCCAGCCCCATTCTGTTCTTTGTGTTATAGTTGAATGCAAGTTTGTTTGCATTTGGGAAAAAGTATTATGTTTTGTTACTAAAAGGGCTGCTGTGGCCAAAATTATCCAAAAAGCAGGCTTTGTGTCTTTATTCAGGAAAGGGAAAATGGGGGTAAGGGGTGGGGGGGATATGAGTGTTTATCAGGGGGGGTTAGAACTTGGGCAAGAAAATCTGTACTGCTAAGGGGTAAATTTGAACTTGGAAACCTTCAGAATTGTATAAAGGGTATTTGAGACTAAAGTATAGATAGGAGAGCATTTTCTATGGCTAGGCCAGTGAAAGTACTATTGTAACCAGCCATGCTCCTGCATGAGCGGGGCCAGAAAAAAATGTTGATGTTTTTAGCCTGGATATAAACCATTCATGTTGTCTTTGTAGAAAACCTCAGACTATAGTACATGCTATAATTTCTTGTCTCTTCTATAAATTTAGTGATATCTGACCCTTTGAAGCTCTGTGGGCCAGTTCTCACCATACTTCAAAGTTTTTCACATCTTCTTTCACTTTCTTATTGTTGATTCCTTTGTCATTCTTGATGATATCCAACAAACAGGCCTTTAGTCTCCCTTGCTTCCTTTTATTATTGCTGCTATAATGCACATTAACATATAGGTCAATCAACACACAGCTCTTATTTGTCCTTGGCCTTCAGTAGTTATCTCATTATAACAACTACTGTCATGGGGTAATATATATAGGGCAGCTAGAGAATAATTAGTTGATGAAGTTGAGTTGTTGGAAAAAGGAAAAATTGGTAAGCGAAAGGATATAACTCACTTGGACAAAGGCCACAGTATGATGGCTAGATGACTGGGTCACAGCATTTTTGCAATGGTAAGTCTAATGGGTTGTTCCTGGTATGTAGTGGTTAGTACTCCCCAAAAGTGATCCAAGGAAAGCAAATCAGTGAGCTGGGGACAGGGTCAAAAGCAGCATTGGACTGGACTTCCTGGGGCCCACAAATAGAGTTGATTCTTAGCATACAACATTGGATTTGTTTCTGGCCCATTCTATAGCAACCAAAAACATGTACACATACTGTACATGACTCTTGCACTCTATTTCTCTGTCTTTGTCCCTAAAAAGCAGCCCCAGGTCTGTTATACCCAGGGGCCCACCATGCCCAGGGGCCATTCAGGATTTCCCTTGCTTCACTTTGAGTCAGCCTAAACCTGATCATGAGCACCTAATGTTCATTAAAAACCAGGAAAAGTAAAGACTAGCCCTTCTGGTCTGCTAACACTAGAGCTACTACATCGCTAATTGCTTAAAAAAGTTCTTGCTAGCAATAATAGAAAGGTATGAGAACACCCAGGGTAGAGCCGTATAGTGCACAGTATTAGCCTTAACCTTAGAACTTTAGGTTTTAATGTTAGGGCTGATCTTTGTATGATCCTATTAAGATGACCTCATAGTCTTCACACTCTCACTTCCACTGTCATTGTATCCGTCTTCCACATTACAAACCATGAAAGGCCATGACTAAAAAAGAAAAAATGTGACTTGAGACGGTCTCTGGCACCTCTCACAGCCACAAGTGATATTTTCCGTCCGCTCTTTTATTTTTACAAGACGCGGTTTGAATACTCTTACCACACAATAAACATCTAAATTTGCAAAATACTCTGGTAAAAGTGACGACAAGCCCAAAAGTCTCAGATTGCTCATAAAGACAATGCTATTTGTGAAACACTGCTGAAATCTGGAATGCGTCTGGATGATGCCAGTAAACATGGCTACATAATAGAGACAGAGGGGGGCAAATAGTTCAACCTTTTTTATATTGAATAATGATGTAATTTGTATGCTGAGTCAATGCCATATTCCTGGGTTTGAAGGCACCGAAAATGGCATTGACGTATGAGCTAAAAGGAATCATCGTGGCATGAAGCAAAAAATGGAAAGTTACCTAAAAATAAAGCCACATGGAAACCTAGTGCAGACATTTTTACAGTAAAGAGGATTATCTGGTTCCTGCAAATAAAATGTATCAATTATATAGTGAGTAGTTACACAATTTAACCCCTTCAGGACATGAACTATTGCTATTGTGCTATTACTAGATTCCGAAGCCATACAATTATAATTTTTCCATTGGCGTAGTCATGTGAGACTATAGCAGAAATTATTAATGTCTCCATTTTCGGATACATGTATATTAACTAACTTTTATTATTTTTTATTTGGGGAGAATAGTTAAAAAAACAACAATAAGCCATTGTTTACTTAGGTTTATTTTTAAGGTGTTCACTGTGGTATAAACAACATGACAATTTTATTATGTGGATCTATATAATTATGGCAATATTAAAATGAGATTGTGTTTTATGTTTTTCTACTTTTGCTAAATAAAATATACTGTTTATTTTTATTTTTCCATAGCTATATGAGGGTTTGTTTTAATTTGTGCTATATTCAAATTACATAGGATTTTCTGATTTATTCATTATTATAAATAAATCGATATTTTTATAGTAAAGGATACTATTGACATGGTTCTCACCGCGGTCCCTGCTATGGACCGTCGGCGTGCCTGTGTCTCCCGTGACCCGGCCGCTGTTGTGTCATCCTCTAGTGTCCCTGGCTCTTGTTACTCACCTGTCCCGGCTCCTGTCTGTCCTGCAGCAGTTCCTGCTGGCAAGTTTGAGTCTCCATTGCTTCCTCCAGCTCACCAGCGTCCTGTGCGCACACGTGTTCCCTCTAGGGGTATGCTCACGGCACTGCACTGCATTTAAAGAAACAGTGTTCCAGTTTCCTGCCCAGTGACCTGTGACCTCTGCCTTCCCAAGGAGTCTCCTCCCTGTGCTCTGGGTCAGTTCATTGGTGTTCATCCCTTGAGCTAGACCTCAGTTTGCTGTGCTCCTGTTGTTTAACCCTTGAGTTTCCAGTAAACTTTTGCATTTAACCCTGCGCTGTCCAGCACATCCGTTTCTCTGCTGTTTTCTGATGTACTGCTCTCCAGTTACTGCCTGCTGTTTCCTGCTGCCGTAATACCTCAGTTATCTGTCCGGGACTGTGTCATCGGTTTAACAGCTACACCATCCGTTTACTCGTCACCAGTGTCCGGCTATCCCGGCCTGCACTTCGGCTACCCACCGCGTGTGTTACCTTCTGCGCCTGCGGTGGGGCCAGAGGATCCGCCATACCCGGACGTTTCTAGCCATCCCAGTTAGAAAACGTGACAACTATGGTTGCCATGATACCAGTTATGTTTAGCTTTTTTCATTAGTTTTTTTTTCTTTTAACATCAAAATTTGCCATGAACAAACAGGGTTTTTCTGGGTTTTCAATGGATACTTAGAATTTTTCTTATGTAAACTTTATTGATCTATTATTGCTCGATTTCTCATACAGTACAGGACTTGAACATGTGATCTTTAATTGTTTAGATAATACATTAAAATTGAAATGACACTGCCAGTTTACTAGACTCACATACATAGCGGATCTGGGGATTTGACTTAGGTCCCCAGCAGCTGAGTCATGTTCATATTGCTGGGGTGCCATTGAGTTTACATACCCACTTAGCATAGAGAGTAAAAATAGATAACTAAATGTATTTTCCTATTTTATTAAATTATAGTCTGTTTTTTTGTCTGCAGAGGAAACTAACTACTTAACAAAGTCATGTAATTACAGCAGCCTCAGCATTGATTTATACTGTGGATAGAAGTGTGCTAATATCTGAGAGATAAATAGTGAAGCGTGTTTAGTATATAAGTGATGCTTAGAGGAGTCCCTTCAAGAATAGTCACAAAATGTAATGAACAATAACAAACTGTATTTATTATTATTATTATTATTATTATTAATAATTTATTTTAAATCACTTTTAATCCCAGGGTGCTGTACATTTGAGGGGGATTACATACATAATTTCAAACAAAGTATAATGACAACAATAAATGACTATAACTTAGTAGCAAAAACATAAAGGCATGTTTTTGCCACTAATTTATTGAATAATAATAATTGAATAATAACTTCATAGAGGGTATCCATAATAGAGGGCAGACCTGGTTGTATGTAACACTGAGAAACGGCAGTTATATTTATTCTAAAGTGAACAATAAATGACTAACCACTGGAACAGAGGGAGAGAGAACCTTGCCCGTGAAGGCTTACAATCTACAAGGAAGGAGGAAATAGACAAAAGGTGAGAGGCAGACATGTTTGCAGGGTGGTGTAGAGTAGCTGGGTTATTGTTAGTTTTAGGCTATCCTGAAGCGATGGGTTTTTAGGTTGCTTTTAAAACTAGTGAAAGTAAAATCTGATGTGTTGGGACAGTGAGTTCCAGAGTATCATAGGAGAAGTCTTGGAGACAGTTGCGTAAAGCACTGACATGAGGAGATCAGAGAAGAGGGTCCTGTGAGGAGCAGATTGTGGGAGGGGAGGTATCTGGAGATTAAGGCAGAGATGTTTACTGGGACAGGTTATGTAGAGCCTTGTAGGCAATGGTTAGTTACTTGAACTGAATTTGCTGGGCAATGGGTAGTGTAAGAAGGCACAAGGTGCCGTTGTTGATGTCCGATACGTGTCACCAAGGTTTCTGATCTTGGTGAAGTAAAGCCTGTTAGACATACGTCAGTATCGATATGGTATTGCCATTTGTTTTGTTAGTATGACTGCTGGAATAGCAGTGGATTTGGGTCAGGCTTTTCTGGAGCAGTTCAAAGAGCAGGGTGGGTGGACTGCTCCCAGGTATCCAGGCCTGGTATTGAGGCCTACTTAAGGCAGGAAGTTTGGAGGAGTGGTGTGGTGGATTCTCAGTCAGAGTTTGCTTGACTGGGACAAGATGTGGAAGCTTGAGCTGCAGCCTACCATCCTCTGGATACCACATTCCCCTGATCTGGGTGGGGAACACACCCAAGAACTGCTGGACTTACAGAGACTGTGAGTTATTTACATGGACTGTGTATGTGTATTTTGTTTCGGGCTGAAGTTAAGCCCATATGCCTTTTTCCGTTGGCTGTATAATTTGTGGCTGAATAAAGGCCAAGAGACTCAAAAACGTACGCTGCAAAGGTTTTTTTTTTGCTACCACTGAGCTACATCCTGGTGGAGGATGTGGGCACAGACCCGCCAACCATGTCCTTTGTTAAAACAGCAGTGCAGAGCAAAGCTACAACTGCTAACATGGAGGAGCTCATTAAGCACCTGGTTCAGGCGAATCTGTAGCAGCAGGAAGCCACAGAGCAGCAGCAGATAGCTCATGCGGAAGCCATGCATGCGCAGAGACAAGCCACAGAGCAGCAGCAGAAGGCTCGTACTGAAGCCATTCAGGCACAGCAGGCAACCAATCAGCTGCTGATGCAGCAGATGGCCATGTTGATGGATGCTGTGCGGGCCCAGGAAACTCCAGCTCCACCAACACGTGATGAGGGACATCGGGCTAAAAGGGCCGTCAGGGAAGCCCTCCAGAAGATGACTCCGGAAGATGACATCGAGGCGTTCCTCACGGTGTTTGAACGGGACGCCGACCGGTAGACGCTGCCACAGGAGCAATGGGCTGAGGTTCTGGCCCCCTATTTAACTGGGGAGCCCCAAAAGGCCTATTATGACCTCACCTTACAGGACACAAAAGAGTACTCTAAATTAAAAGCGGAGATCCTTGTACGCCTGGATGTTACGTTGGCGGTCCAGGCTCAGAGGGTACACCAGTGGGCATACAGTAAGGCCAAACCTCCGAGGTTGCAGCTTTTTGACTTGTTGCATCTGGTCCAAAAATGACTGCTGCCCAAAATATGCTCCCCAGCGCAAATGGTGGAGCGGGTGGTTATGGAGTGCTTAATGCACTCTCTTCCGCATTCTGTGCAGTGCTGGGTTGTGTGGGGTCGCAATGTGGCGTCCATACCGGACTTTGTTTCCTATGTAAATAATAATGATGTTAACCTGAAGTTTATTCATGTGTTTGAACAAAAAAGTATATCCTTTTTAGTTATCAGATTGACAGGTAGTCATAATGAGAAAGTCAAAACTACCCTATATAGGAAACCACTACATGGTAATACTACATTAAGAGCAGACAGCTGTCATTCTAGTCATACTCTGAACTCTATTCCTTTGGGAGAGTAATATAGAACACGCAGAGCTTGCACAGATAATGAAGAATTTGAGAGGCAAGTAAAAATTGTAGATAAAAGGCTAAAGGACAGAGGCTACACGGACAAACAGATCAAGCAAGCCAAAGTAAAAATGAAAGTAAAAACTCAAAACGATTTGTTGAAGGTAAAAAATAGAAAACAGCAGAAAAAAGAAATAGTTTTTTTCCACCACTTTCAGCCAAGAGTTCACCTAAATAGAAAAAATATTCCTAAAAAATATAAATATACTTAGGCAAGATAAAATATTAGCGGACATAATAGATGATGGAGTTCTCATGGTAGCGCGACGTAGTAAAACTATAGCTGACTCTATATCTCCAAGTAGATTTCACGATCAATCAGTTAGTAATATCTGGTTAAGATTGACATCGGGCTTTTTTCCATGCAACAGCATTAGATGTAATGTATGTAAATATACAAAAAAAAACTCAAACATTTTCGGATACAGAGAACCGTAAAATTTACAAAGTAAAACAATTTATTAATTGTGATTCAGACCATCTGGCGTGTAATGTACAATGCAAGATATGTGATAAAATATACATAGGTAGTACCATACGTAAGTTTAAAACAGGAATGTCTGAACACATTATTCATATAAAAAAAGGTCACACTTACCATTCGGGGGTGACCAAACATTTTATAGAACAACATGAAAGTTCTCTAGATGGTCTTTGCTGTTTTGCATTGGAAAAAGTAGAATATCCTAAATCCGGTGGAGACTGGCGGCACAAGGTGCGCATGCGCGAAGCTTATTGGATATACGAACTAGACACAAGAGCACCGGCAGGTTTGAATTTCAGGAATGACCTGGCACACATAAATTAAGCTAGTCACTAAGGGTGACATGTATGAAGCTCGCCGGGTCGGGGCGCGCTTTTCCACTAGTTTTCCGGTGAAATCTGCGCCTGATTTATGTTGTCGCTGGGGCGCGCTCATACATTCCATGTTAAGTCCGCACGTGCCTTGCCTGTGTGTTAGGCGGCAAAGTGCGGCGCCTGAGCGAAGATTAGTTCGTCTGAGGTGGTGCACTAGTTACATGCGGGGGAAAGTTCCTGCGCATCGACACTGTGTGGGGCACTGTGCGGGGACTATGGGCGCAGTGAGGGACTTAGGCAGCGTGCGGGAATGTGCCGAAAATCTGATTCGATGCGAGACAGGCTGGAAACAGCGAGGAAATTCATTCCAACAATGTACGGTGCGGAGTATGAATTCAAAAAGCGCCTTTATATAGGCTATGTTAATCATTTCAAAGAAAAAGAGCATGAAACCTTAAAAATAAAAAAATATTAATCAAATAATAATTTTCCATCTATACTAATTGCAGAATTTGGATGTGGAAATTTAGAGGCGGATATACTGTATTCAATTTCTGATAAGCTATTCTCATTGGTCGGCATAAACCGGCACATATCTGAATTAGGAGGACATTGATCCATTAAAACATATGGAGAGAAACTATTGGACTAATCAGATTCTAAGGCGGGTGACAGTTCATTAAAATACAGTAAAATTGTGAATAGAGCTGATTGGTTTGGTAGCGGGGGCTCTGGCGATCCCATGCCATTCACGGCTCGTGGTGCGCTACTTCTTCCATTGTAGTTATGGATGAGATCGGCGCATGCAATCCTCGGCTCTCAGCGCGTGTGGACATTGGGAGATGTCTATAATATTTTTTTTATTAGTTGTTATAATATTCTCTGAAAAAGAAGCTGAAAACATTCTATAAACATTCATTAATAAATCCCTAACAACGCGTTTGTCGCGAGGACCGGCGCTACATAAGGAATTGCTATAGAGAGAATTGCCGGGTTAACTACTTGTAAATCAAATGTTTTAAGCTCTTCTCAAATGGTCGGCAGAAGCCAAGCAAATCAGAATAGGAGCGACAAGTGTCCATTTAAAAAACATATGGAGAACTATTGACATATCAAGAATTGGAGAAGACAAAGACCCTTTATATCACTATGGAGAAGTTTTGACAAATCAAAATCCAAGGCGGGACAGTCCAAATTACAGTAAAAATACAGAAAAGAGCTGATTGGCTGAGCTAGCGGGGGCTTGGCTATCCCAGCCATTCAGAGCGCGAGCCTACTTTAATACACATTGTTGTTATGGAGGGGAGAGCGGCAACACTGAAATCTGGCGCTCAGCGCCGTGCGGCTGAGTATTAATAAAAAAAAATTTTGTTTAAGTGTAAAACATTATCACATAAAGAGCTTAAAACATTCTCTAAAAATTATTCAGTTAAAACACGAACATCGCGTTTGTCGCCGGACGGCGCTACATAGGGTATTGCAAAATAGAGAGAATCGCCGGAAATTCTGTAATTCAAATTGTTTTAAGCTATTTGATTGGTCGGCATAAACCAGCCCAATCTGAATAGGTGCGACAGTGTCCCATTTATATTCTATATTTTCGATGCACCCATACTAATTTGATCCTGGTTAACGAAAATAAAGAAATACAACATGATATATTGAATTTTATATTTTTTTTCGTTACCCAATATTATTATTCATTTTATATACACTTCGGGACAACTTCTGTAGTCTTATAATTTATTTCGGCACATGTACGTTTTATCTCAGATTCATTAGAAACCCATAGGAGGTCGCTCGCTCTCCCATTGGTCCAAATAACGGCGCCTCTTTTAACTTAGCCAATCACAGAGCTCGCTCGGAATTTCTTTTCCCATTAGAACTCTATGAAGAAAGTAGCTCGTGCTTTGAGTTGGCTAAGCTGACGATGCCCCTGCTAGCTCAACATTCAGCTCGTTTCTGCCTATTTCTACTGTATTTTGAAAATGTCCCGCCTTGGAATATGATTGGTTCTATTTTTCTCCATAGGATATAATGGGACTCTGTCGCTCCTATTCTATTGCTGGTTTTATGCGACCAATCAGAAGAGCTTAAACAATTTGATTTCTGTATTATTTTTTTTTTATGTACTTAATGCAGCGACGGCGCTGAGCGCGACAGATTTCAGCATCGTCGCCATCTCTCCTAGACTACATTGGGGGATGTTTAGGCTTGCGCTCTGATTGGTGGGATAGACCTAGCCAAGCTAGCTAAGCCGTTAAGCTCTTTTCTTGTTCTTTTTATGTATTTTTAACTGTACCGCTTGGTTTTTGATTGGTCTATATTTCTCATAGGTTATAATGTGGCTTGTCTCTTCCTATTCTGCTTGGTCAAAACTTCTCCATGGGATATAATTTTGTCTTTGTCGCTCCTAGTCTGATTGGCTGGCTTTATGCCGACCAATGAGAAGAACTCTACAATTTTATTACTGTATTTCCGGTATTCTCTCTATTGCAATTCAGTATGTTGCGACTTGGGTTCTCGGCGACAACGAGGTGTTAGGGATTTAAGTGCTTTATCTTTAAAGAAGTTCAGCGCATTATGTGATAAAGTTTTTTACACTTAATAAATTATTTTTTTATTCCTACACTCCATGCCGAACGGCGATGAGTGCCGAGATTGCATTGCGCCCATCTCTCCCTAGACTACATTGGGGAGGACAGTAGCATCGCGCTCTGATTTGGCTGGGATAGCCAAGCCCCCGTCGCATAACCAATCAGCTCTTTTCGCATTTTTACTGTATTTTGATAACTGTCCCGCCTTGGATTTGATGGTTCAAATTTATCCATAGGCTATAATCGGGTCTTTGTCGTCCTCTTTGATTGGCAGAGATAGCCAAGCTCCTGCTAGCTCTCCAATCGGCCTTTTCTGCATTTTTACTTGTATTTTTAACTGCCCCGCCGGTTGATTCTGATTGGTCAATCGTTCTCCATAGGTTTTAATGCTTCCACTGTCGATTCATTTTCGGATTGGCCGGTTTATGCGGACCAATGAGGAATAGCTTTTCAGAATTTGAATTACTGTATTTCCCGGCAATTTCAATATCGATTTCTTAATATTGGCCATTTGATTTTTGGAAAAGTGATTTTTTTTATTATGTTTATTTTTGGGTTCAGCTACTTTTCTGACACTGTTTTCTGCCTTTATAAAGGCGATTTTTTCGGAATAATACTCTGCTGCTCGGAGCGGAGCACCGAGATTTCTCGTCACGATCTTCTATCTGCTCCTCGCATGTTCGGATCTGCTTCTCTTCACGCCGACGCCGGAGAATTTAGACCAAAATAAACCAGGTCTGCCTGTTCGGGTGCTTCAGAGCGCTGCCACATTGCGCCGCGCTTTGCCGACTACGATGTACATGCCCTCGGGAGTTTTCGAGCGCGCCGCGCCCGCCCTTGAACGCCTACACCGCGGCCCACACCGAGCCATTGCCAGCCCCTTCATGCCGGGGCACTGCTGAGTGAAGCTGAACGCGTGCCACTAACATCGCATCCCTGCATCCGACAGGGGCGATTCGGGAAGTGAGGACGCAGTTACGCCAAAAAAACCTGGCGTTTAAAGCCCGTTCATACATGTCGCCCTAAATGCCTGCCATCATCTAAGCCATAGGTGAACACTAATTTTGCTTGCCATAAATAAGGTATTTAGAAATAAGGTATTGATATATGTCTTTAATTGTATTTTAAATGTATGTTATGGATGTTCTAACCTGGAAATGTCGTTATACTTTGTGTACATGCACCATTAAACCTTTATAATTATGTTCTGTTATTGGATCTTCCATGTTATGTGAACAAAGGGTACGATGTCGTGTTAGTACCAGAAAGTTGCGGTTTTTTATACATTTTTTGTAATTGTATGGGATTTTTTACTGCACTGAATACATTTTGAAGTTTATTTTTCACTGAAGAAGCGCTGGTCCCGTAAAGTTCTCTGGGTTGCACAGGGTGATCCTCAGACGGCGGATGACATGTGGGACTGGAAGAGAGGTTCCACGCTATGGCCCAGACCCGGTGTCCAAAGGAATGCCCAGGGATATTGTCTGCTGGAGATGTCGGGGTTTGGGACATATAACGGTTCAGTGTCCCCTCACTGCAGAGCCCATGGACTGCTCCGCGACCCGCCGCAGTTCCCTATTTGCACATCTGGCGTGCCGCGCTGTGTCAACCAATGGGGAGGAACCCCAGATGTGTAAACTTACAGTGAATGGCACCATGGACTCAGGGGTCTTAATGGAATCTGGGAGTTTAGTTACTCTCCTTTTCGGCATCCGGCTCCATATGTTTTGTCCATGGGAAAAAAAAACTGGTGTCTCGAGTATTTCCACAAGGGTCTCAAGGTTTACACTGTGGCCCGGGTTAAACTTGAGACAGGGCTGGTGGTACTTGTAACTAAATGTTGGAGTGGTGCAGGGTATATTGCAACAATGTGATTGGGGGGACCGTTGACTGCCCTCTGTTCTGGGACCTGTGGTGGAAAAACTGTCTCCTGCCTAGATCCCACATCAGTGCCTGGACCAGGACGCTGGGGAGTGGCGGGAACAGGAAACAATCCCAAGTTCCCTTTTTCAGTCCTGGTGGGAGATATGAGGAAGAGGTCCTCATCGGACGTGCTGTCCTCGAGTTGGAGGTAATCTAGACAAATTTTGGTACCGCCCAAATGCCAGGAATTGACCCTAAAAGAGGCCCGGGAAAAATGTGACTGTTCTCATTGGTTTACCCCAGTGTCGGGAGACGAGTGTCGGTTCCGCATTTTTGTCCTTTAATCAAGGACATGTTACACGAGTCACCCAATCAGGGTCGATGTGGTAGATAGACAGTTATTGAGTTCCAGGTACAAAATTAGGCATATGGTCCTGGATATGACCACACCAATGTGTTTAGTGGGGAATTTCGTTGCAGACAACGCTTGAGAGGCGACTACAGCGTTTCTTTTGCCTGGGTGTTACCGGGAAATTAGGGATTTCTGCATATCATGTCCCACATGCCAGGTACACTTCCCCGTTAACACTTTTTCCGTAGCCCCTCTGGTTCCGCTACCATTCACTGAGGGCATTGGTGAAGTCAGCGAGGGGTCTCCAGTACATTAGGGTATTGTTGATTTACGCCCACCCCCATTACCCAAGGCCATACCTATCAGGAAAGCCTCATCCATTATTTGCATGGGAACTCTTCTAAGTTTTCTAACGCACCAGGAATTCCCTAGGAGATATTGACGGATTCAGGGAACAACATTTCATGTCGAGGTAATGAGGGAGGCTGTGTAAGGTGGTGTTGAAAGTTACACAGACTGCGCATATTCAGTATACAATCCTCTGTCGGACGGTGTATCGTGGCGTTTAACAGTGCCTGAAGGCCATGTGTGGAAAGTGGTAGAGAAGGCATGGGCGGGGTATTGGGTCTGTCTATTACCGTATTTGTGTTCTCAATTAGAGAAGTACCCCAATCTCCCAGGTTTTCACCTTCGAATATTGTTAGAAAAACATCCTAGGAGGACTCTTAGATGTGGCCAAGGAAACTGGGAGTGGAGAGTTAGTGGAGCATGTGGCCCAACTGCAAGGAGAGGTTGTCAAGGGTGATGCCAATTGTTGTTCAAGGAGCATCTTCTTCAAGCACAAGAAGCGCAGGCCGAGTCTTAAGAATAGGTCACACGGCCTGGGAATAAGGCACTGCTTTAAACCGGGAGAAAGCGGTTATAGTGTTAACGTATTCCAAACCGTTGAAAGCAAATTAATCGCTAAGTGGCAGGGCCCCCTACGAGATAGTTGAAATGGTGGGGGAGGTGAATTATAAGGTTCACAAGCCAGGGTAAGACCCGGGACGGAAACCCTTTCAGATTTACCAGTCAATTTGAATT
>JAODAL010071787.1:0-15386 GCA_025379985.1 Phyllomedusa bahiana
GAATTGGTCATTTGTGCCCCTCTTTGGCCTACTCCTTTTTTTCCCACCTCGAATGTCATTGTGCCACCCCTTTGACCTCATGTGCTGTGGCTGCCGCCATCACTCCACACTCTGTCACTGATGTTGCCACTGAACCCTCAGCTTGTTTTTTTCCAGCTGTCGCTGCCATGACTTTATCAGGCTACATTCCCCCTTCCTTTTTTTGGTCAGTTTTGCCCTCTTAGTGCCCAGGAATTTTATAGTGAAGCGATTCTAAGAGCGGCGGCAGTCATCTGCGTGCCATACTAAAACACAACATTGTATAAAGACCAAACCCAGCTCCCTCTGCATATTTAAGCATGACACAATGTTCTACAGCACCCTGCAGGCTCTGTGCAGCCTGGAAATAGCTGTTTTTTAATGTGATTCGTACCGAAGTAATTCGGAACGAAGTGATTTTTTGTCGGGAAATTCGGCGAAGTGAGCGAACCGAATTTCGAGAAATTCGCCCATCTCTAATTATAACTATAATAAATTACATTAAATAGAACAATGAAGAAAAACTTAATTATTTGCCTTCCACTAAAATACCTAGAGTGAAAGAATTGTCCATTTCTGGCATTTCCTAATTTGCCTTGACCAAAGACTGATTATAAAGATTTGCCCTCAATTTCGCATCAGTGCCACCACAGGGAAAACTTAACTTTAGATGAATAGACTGTTTGTGTAATGCAGGACAAGAAGGTCCTCTAGAGAGAGAGGCATACTTTATAATCACTTCTATCTGGACAAGAGACAAAGATCCTTAAGAAGACCTTACTCTTTTCATTCAGAATCCACTAATAGGGTACATGAGCAACAATATGATAGACAACTAGGAAAACTGGTCTCCTAAGTTACATTAAGATCAGAAGACTTAGGGCATGTCCCCAGTGCACGGGTTTTCAGGCGTTTTTCAGCCGGTTTGCAGTTTTTCAGACCGCCTGAAAAACCGCCGAAAATGAGCACAATGGTGCTCATGGAAAACCGTGCAGCAGTCCCCACTGCACGGGTTTTCCAATCTGGCGGTTTTGTTGCTCCGCAAAACATTGTGGAAGCACAATCTTCCGTCCGGTTTCCGGATGAAATCTGTGCTTCTCAATGTGAAAGGGGAGAGCTTTTCTCCGCTCATCGCGGAGAAAAGCCCCCCCCCGTGCGCCCCCCCCGTGGGGTGAGGACGGACTCAAAACAGGAAAAAATACGGCCGGCAAACGATTGAGCGGAGAAGAGCCCTCCCCCCTCCCATTGAGAAGCACAGATTCCGTCCGGGTTTTCGAAACGGACGATGTGTGCTTGCTCAATGTTTTGCCTGCGGACAGCGGGCGGCAAAACCACCGGGCAGAAAACCCGTGCAGTGGGGACTGCTGCATGAGTTTTCCATAGACTCATTTTCGGCGTTTTTCAGGCGGTCTGAAAAATCCGCAAACGGCTGAAAAACCGTCCGAAAAACCCGTGCCGTGGGGACATGCCCTTAAAAGTTTGTTTTGTCTGCTGTGCATCTAGCCTGGTGCCACCTCTTGTTACTGAAGAAATGTCACCGGCATGCCACAATAGGAAGAAAACAAGTGGAATTGTCAATGTTCTGTTGGGAAAACTTGGGTCTCAACACTCACCTAGTTATTACTTTAATGTGTATCATCTACCTAAAGATTTTTGTGGCCAAGAGCACAGCTTTATGGCAGTGATATTCCTTCTGGCAGTGGCCCCTTGCAGGATAAAGCACCCTGCCACACTGCAAAAATTGTTCACAATTGTTTTAAGGAACATTGGCCATGTTGTGCCAATAATGCACCACTTTTTGGCTCATTTTAGGACACATTTCTTCTGCAAGCACAATAGAAAAGAAGGGCCCATTATTTAAGATTTAAAAGGGGTTGTCCAACTTTAATTTAAAGAGGGCTACAGCTGCTTAAAAAAAAAAACATATAATCGCCTTGGCTCTTACCACTGTTCTAACGCTGAAGCTGCCGGCAGTGCCCCCGGACTCTATTTACTCCCTGTTCTTCTGTTAACACGTGACTGCTGCAGCCAATCAATGGCTGAACAGGGGTTGATCTTAAGGTAATAACACATGACCACAGGAGCTGCTGACTGGCTGCAGCCATAATTGCCAACATAAGAAAGTAAACAGAGACCGTGGCCACCAAAAAGCAACTCCAGTATGGAGCAGTAGTGAGATTCAAAGGTGAATATTGTTTTTATTTTTTTATTTTATTTGGACAAACCATTTATAGATGGTGGTTCCATAGGATGCATAAATTTGAAATAATGCTGCTTTGTCCTGTCACTTGATGGTCAAGCTGTCTGTAATTAGCATATGAGCTCTGTTTTTTCAGACTTCTGCTATTTAGATAAATTTCATGCTGTCAGGTACCAGGGGGCTTCGAGTTAAAAGTAAACAGCAGTAACTACGGTCTTTTGTCTAAAAGATAGATAACAAAAAAAGCTCTCCCTGTCCGAAGTTCTTTTGCTGCTGTGAACCTGTGTGATGACGTCACTCCCTGCTATCAGAAGAACAAACAGCAGGGAAGAAGGAGTACACAGGTGGTCACTTGGGGGAACCAGAGAGAGCACAGTAGGGTGAAAAAATTTACTTGTATCTCCTTAATAAAAAAAATGACAACGCAATATATTTGGAAAATGTCTTCATTTAGTGATCCCACATGTTAAAAGCTAATCTTTGTAGCGAGACAACCCCTTTAAGCGCCCCGATAAAAGCATACTGTACGAGGATCCCCAAGTTAGGTGTGTCAGAGAGAGCACGTGAACTTACACTGTCAGGGATAAGTGCAGATACAATGTCATGGACTGCGTTTGTGATATCAAATACGTTGCATGTACGACAGTAAACTTATTTGTACAAAACATCCAGCACAAAAGTGGTTAAATGAAAAAGCTTAATGGAAAGCTTCATAATGGTCTTTAGAAAACAGGAGCATCTCAAGCTACTCACACGGCACACAATGTTTTCATCACCATATTTCCTTTGATAGGCAGAAAGGTTTAAAGCCTTGAAGGTGATTTGGAAATTTTTTTAATTTCACATCTTCCCTAGAGGGCTGTTAATGACAGCCTGTTGAGGCCTTGTCTGTTTAAAGTAATACAAAATCATCAGACTAATAACACCCGCAGGGATTTCCACGTTTGTCAATGAAAGGCCTTCACTCTTTCACAGCCATTTTCTAATTGGTGAACATGTCCCATGTACCAATTAGCTTCTTCTTATGAACTGCTCCCTATTGTTTTCATTTGTCAACGGAAGAAAGAAGAAAATGCTTTCCTTCAGTCAGTAGCAAAGAACACATTGTCTCAGGTTCATGGTTATTGTTGCATAAGGAGCACAGAAAAATTTGCATCTTATGAATCTGTGACTTGCTGTTCACTATGTATGATATAATGCAATTATATACAAGCCAGAAATGCCCTAGAAACACACATTTATTTATTGTTTGGAATCTAATTAGCATTTGGAGCTCCAGCTAGGAGCATTTGTTTCTCAACTAAGCACTTGAAAAATTCAAAGTAATTGTAGTGTAACAGGATTAGGTAGCTAATGTGGACAAAAGCTCCCTTTAGGCTCAGTCAGGCTTCTCTGGAGTTTTTCTGTGAAAGCCATTGTAAACCTAGCCCTATTTTATTAAGAGCATGCTTGCTGAACACAGCATAGGAAAAGATGGCATATGCAAAGACAAGAAAAAAAGAGAAATAGTTTTTTGTCATATTCATCTTTTACGACTTCTTTAAACTTAAAGGAAAATGATCACAAAAATGCTATTTTAGCCTATTTACAAGAATGAACTATTAGTGCATGTTTTTTCATTCTTTTTGTTCTGAAGTTAATAATATTTTTTTTTCTTTTACTATATTTTGTATTATTAGTAGTGTCTTCTTTCTGGAGGCAGTACTCAGCAGAAGTGATCTTCCATCTTTTTGTTGCAATACATAAAGGGTCCTTTAGGGTCTTTTTAACCTGGTAGATGTAATGCCTATAACAATAGCTGATCAAAGACATAAAAAGTCGACCAGCGCTTGTTTGCTTTCATTTTTACTTTTTTTATTATCAGGAGAGATTTGAATGATTTTAATGTCTACATAAACAATGTGATCACCATGAGCATTTGCTCATTTGTCGGTTGATTGCTAGAACGTATACACTGAGAAATGATCAGAAACATTTGTTCCTGACATTATTGTCCTATGTAAGAGGACCTGTACAGACTAGAACTTGAGACAGGCAATGACATCACCTGCTCATTCATGATAACCCTGCTCCCACAGTGTATTCTCAAGTGTCCATGCTCTGCTTTTGTGTCCTCCTTTTGAATTCAGTGTATTAAAGCAGGCACCAAAAGGCATCATTTGGAACAATTTTGCCCCCACATCCTGCCAAGAGATTTCCAAAGACCTTGAAGCAGTCCCTCTGCCAATTCCATGACAATAACATGCGGTATTCAAATAGGTCAATAAAATAGATCTAGAATCACAGTGCTACCTGTTGGATGAAGCGTTACTCAAATCACATCCGAATCATATATTAAAGGGGTTTTGCCACAATCTCATTTCATACCTCCTGTATCCTGCTCTTCAGCTCTGTGTGCTCAGAAGAGGGTGTGTGATTTGTTTGAATTGCATATCATGTGATCCAGCAGGATGACATCACCATGGCTTTACTCTATGTAGTCAAAGAAAGGTCTGTTTATGTAAAGCATTGTGAGTAGCTGAGACAAGCTGGGTGGCACCCCACCACCCTTTTCTGGGCACTGGATAACCTCTGCAGCATTCAGGAAAGATGGGTGAAACTTCCCTGCGTGCTGGATAGTAAAGTTTTTCCTCTTGGATTAGTCAGATTCATTTGACTATGTCGGACAAGCGTTGGATCTATTTCTTTAATAAATTGATTAATAGGACTAATGTCGGGGGGAGCTTATTTAAATAAAAAAAAATTCCAGCATTGTTTGCATTTTTCTTTTTACATTGTTAGTAATAAGAGCAGTTTAGAGCTGGAATCTCCTCTCCCTGAGATGTGGAGGTCTGAACAGAAAGCAAGAGAGATAACATTATAGAGAAGATTACCATCCATATTGAGGTAGCCTTGATCAAACGTGTATGCTAAGAACCTCAAGTTTTCATGTTTTCAAAAATAGAAGAAATGCTTTTTCAAAAAAATTCCTTTGTTCCCTTTGACTGTTTTTAGTGCTTATAGAGTTTTACTGATATTGTTTTGTAGTAATGTAGGTGTATGACAAATGCCTCTCCATTATTACTGGGGCTTGGTGTTAGCCAGCGGTGTTTCTTGTCACCCAAGGCTCTAACCCTCTTTTACTATTACCCAGCATCCAACGCACCAGGGGTACTTGGAAGAGTCAGGTTAAAGTCAGAAAGTGGACCATCTCATGTGATGGTCTGTTTCTGGGGTGGCTGCAGGCTAGTATTTTTAGGTGGGAAGGGTCCAATATCCATGGACCTTCCCATCCTGATAGTTTCAGATTGCAGCTGCTGGTTTTACCTTGACTGGTTATGAAAACGGGAGGACTTATCACTAAATAAAAAACATTAAAATAAAACCATAGACAAAATAGGGGAAACAACACTTTATTTAAATAAACACTCCCCAACACCAGCCCTCATTGACTGTTTTATTGAAAAAAGGTATCCAATGCTGGTCCAACAAATCCAACATAGACCAAAGGAGAGAACCTATAAAAAATATAAACACTACAAAAATATTTAAAACTAACCTCCATTTCCTGCACCCCCTAAAGGTCATGGTTGTTGCTGATCTTCTGGTGGTGTAAGCGCCACACAATTTGATCCTGGGGTATAGACCACAACACAATCTCTAAAGAATTGGTCCTCTTTCTCCTCCCAGAAGATTGTGCTTGTAAGTTATGGCCTTTACCTCCTCTCCCACTCCCAACCATTGTGTTATGTGTCCTAGTGCCAACACAAAATACAACCCTCACCTATCACCCCATAATCTCCTACCTTCAACTATCACCATATAGCCCCCCGCCACTCCACCCATCACCCCAAGGGGAGTTTGTATAGAGGTAGGGAGTGGCATGGAGATGCTGGAATTGAGGAGTTTAAGATGTTTGTGTGGTAAATTTTGCAGGGACAAGTCATAGCTGGGAAAAGCCATCATGGCGGTCTGGATTGGAAAAAGAATAAAAGAGAGAGTGAACAACTCCAGCTATAGCAGACGTCACCTATAAGTCACTGAATGTAACTGCACTGTAATCACTAACACATCTGTAGAGCGTCTGAGTACAACTGATATCTACTACTATATTATCACTGTATGGCAGAAATATTAGTAGTAGTGGTATAAATTGTCTTTAATGATATTTGGCCTAACAGGCCCTAGTAACGGCACTGTTGTGTTGGTGCAATTGTGTTGTCTTCCCATTCCAACTAGCTGGGGAGAACGCAGGCAGCGTGCGTCAGGTTAGGACCAGGGCTTTTCAGTTTTTTCGGCGAGGGGAGGAGAGCATTAGCCCCAACTTGCCTAGAGAGCCAAAATGCCTTGTCCTAGCCCTGTCTGTGATCCATTAGCAGACCAGAAGGATGCATTATCAGAGCGATGGCTGAAAGAGAAGCATCAAACCGCGCAGGATGATTCAGAGCAGCAATGATTCAGCATATCAATTAACATGAGGCACCAATTTGATATCCTTTCAATTTTACAGCTGAAATGTGAATGCAAGCTCAGTTTAAAGATTTATCTTTTATGTTTATTATCTTGCCATTTACTCTGTGACACAGACTATGCACGTTCCTAATTATGCAGCTGCCTACTGATTCTGTAGACCTGTCACTTTTGCTGGTTTCCAGCCGTCTTCTTATGTAGTTCTTTATTACCTACAGAGAATGCATATTTTATCCGATTGTCACATTATCAAATATGGTTAAGGTCATCAATATGCAGTAAACATACTTTTTTCAGGAGCTTAATTTAATATGTAGATCTTTTATGAAACTTTTTACTGCGTTCCTGCAGAACAAAATCTTAGTTGGTATGGAGCAATCTTTCTCACTATTATTCAAATTCCCCTGACGCAAATAAATCGCCTCCGAGTACAACATTAGGATAGTGGAAGTACCCCCTTTAAGGGGTTTTACCATCAAGTAAAATCCCCTGCACTGGCCGCTCACAGCTAGCTGGCCATGCATGTGATTGAGGTTGGCGGTGCTTGCAGCCATCCCCTTCATTCATTTCTATAGGAGTTCCGAATATAGATTGTGTGTGCGTGCTCGGCTACATTTGGAAGCTCCCATAGAAGTGAATGGAGAAGATGGAAGCAAGTGCTGCCCTCCTCATTCACATGCATGGCTGGCTCGCAGCTAGCTGCGGGCAGCAAGTGCAGGCGATTTCACCTCGTGGTAAAACCCCTTCAAGCCATAGGGCGACATACATGAACTAGGCAAAAAGAGGCCAGTTCTAAATAGCTTTAAAGAAGTGTGGAAAGGGCCAGTATGATCGGACCTGTTTTCTGTAATTAATAAATTTGGTGCATCGTAAGTGTAATCCTGGAGCTCAGTCTATCTGTGCCGCATAGTAAAAAAGTAGAAAAGACTCCACAGAATTACTGACAGCTCGGGCCATGCTTACTGATATATAAAATGTCAGTGAATAGAAACTACCATAGTTTCTACTGACCTGCTATTCTAATGCCTTTTCTTTTCTTTCTAACCTGCTGCGATGTGTTTGGAATCACTAAAAATACTATTATAACGTTTTTTAGCGTAGATGTTGTACTGGTTTAATTCATTTATATTATTTAATTTAATATTAATTTTAAATGGTATACCATATATACTTGAGTATAAGCCGAGTTTTTCAGTCCAAAAAATAAGCTGAAAAAGCCGTCCTCGGCTTATACTCGAGTCACTGTCAGCACTCGGGTGCTGCGATGGTTCAGGCGCCGGGAGGGACACTTCAACTGTACGTGACTCCTCTGGGAGTCGCATACAGCTGAATCCTGAGTTAACCGACGGCTTGCGGGGAGCGCATACAGCTCTCTGGTTACCTGTCAGCGTCTGGGCACTGCCATGGCCCGGGCACCTGCGGGGATCGCTCCTGGGAGCGCATTTAGCTGAAGACTCTATTGCGGAGCAGAGAGCGAGCGCTCCTTGCTCTGCAATAGAACTCTGGAAGGCCACAAGCAGACTTGCAGCCTTCTGGAGTTATCTGGCACAGGCGGCGTGCTATGTCATCATGCTGCCTTCGCGGCCTGATGACATCACGCCGCCTGTGCCAGAAGACACAGTGGGGGGAGAGCCTCGGAGCGGGGAGGAAAGGTGAGTACTTGTTTTTTTTTTTTTTTTTACTTCCTATAGATGCCTATAATTGCCTATAACTGCCTATGAGGGGACATATACCTGCCTATACCTGCCTATGGGGGACATTAAACTGCCTATGTAATTTTATTGGTATCCATTTTATTTTTTTAAATAAATTAAATTTACCAGTAGCCGCTGCATTTTCCACCCTAGGCTTATACTCGAGTCATTAAGTTTTCCTATTTTTTTGTGGCAAAATTAGGTGCCTTGGCTTATACTCCGGTATATACGGTAATTTTATATAAATGTTATAGGATCATTTGTTTGTATATTTAAAAGAACGTAAACATAAACAATTTGTGAAAGATCTGACAGAATTCAGAGGAAATCAGGCTTAGGCCGTGTTCACACGGCTTATTCCCGACGGATTTGTGAGCCGTATTGAGCTCACAAATCCGCCGTGAATTTACGCGCCGTAAATAATGTGCATGTCACTTTCTCCCCCCGCGGCGGATTCGCCGAGCGGGGAGGAGCGACGGAATCCACTGTTCTCTATGAGAGCAGTGGATTACCGTAATGACAGGGACGGATTGGCGCCGTATTGCAGCGCAAATCCGGCGGGGAGTACGGTGCCAATCCGTGCCCAAATAAGCCGTGTGAACGAGGCCTTATTCTAGCATATATAGAAATCCCACGGGTTTCGACACAGAGTTATCATCATCTGATACTGAATTATCAGACAGAGACTCTCGGAGAACGAATAGGAGTTTCCAACGATCCCCAAATCGTTTGAGACATCAGGGCTATAATCAACATTCCCAATGGGTACCGAGAAAAAGGAGACAGAGAGCAGGAAATTCCAACAAAATAAACGGCCCTACAGATACTTCCTCGGGTGTTGGATCTGTATCTTTCCCAGGGAGATATGCCCTCTGCCCCCTCTTTTTTAGATAAAATCCTACAAACATAATTAATAGTTGTAGTAGTGAGAGCGCTGATACTAATCAAATCATTAATTTATCCCCTAGAGCTCTTACTACCGACAAAATTTCCGTTTTAAACAAAGGATTATCATTTGTACCAAACAACCCGTTATGTGTCTTTGGTTGGGTGAAGGACATTCATCTGTTCGCCCGTAAACTAAAATGGCAAAAGTTTTTTCAATTGAACAGGGACAGGCAATGCTTGGAGCTGGGTATTGATCCATCTGAATTTCAGGATGTCCGCCTTTTGACAGATTTATTAGAAGAAGGAGAAAGAGATAGATCAAAAGGTCCCTTTTCAAGCCTTCGACCGAAGAGCACGGAGGTGCCACCGTTAATTGACAACAATATTGACACCTTTGTTCGGGTCGTATGCGACTCAATTGAGAATTTACAACTAAATCAGAGGCATAAAGGGAAAAAATCCTTCAATTTGTCAAGGGGTGAATATATGGCCTTGAAAAATCTTGAACAAGACCGGTCTATTGTAATTAAACCCTCTGATAAGGGTGGAAACATTGTCATCCAGAGCCAAGGAGATTACTGTAAGATGTGTTTGGAAATTTTAAATGATAGAACAGGTTACAATATTCTACCATCAGATCCATCGGTCAATTTTAAAGCCGAACTAGAAATGCTTTTGAGGGAGGCTTTATCCGCTGAACTGATTGATCAACATGAATTCGCGTTCATGCTACCACATGCTCCACAGGTAGCTACTTTTTATGGGTTACCTAAGATCCATAAGGGTCTTAACCCATTAAGATGTCGACCTATTGTGTCAGGAATAGACGGTCTGACACAAAATGCGAGTATCTATGTGGATAATATCTTAGCCCCTTTGGTGACGGCAATCCCTTCCTTTACTAGAGATACCACCGACTTGCTTGCCAGACTGGATGATCTTACGGTAGACTCTAATACGTGACTTTGTAGCATAGATGTCGAGGCCTTGTACAGTTCCATCCCGCATGATGTCGGTGTTGAGGCGACTCAATTTTTTCTTAATACACGAAGTACCTTGCTCCAAGCACATGGTGCTTTCGTGGCTAAGTTGTTGTATTTTATTCTTACATATAACTTTTTCTTTCAAGGGCCGAGTCCCCCCATAGGGGACCGTAGGGGGCCCCTGTGCCCTGTATCGAATTCTTTAGGCTGGGGGGGAAAACCATTTTTTAACACATTCCAGGGGGTCGGGAATAATACCTTTTGGGGGGCGTTACTAGAAAATTTTTAAATTTGGGGACGGCCCTGGTCACCATTTCACGGTTTGTTCAAAATTGAACATTAACCATTTTGGGTCAAATTCACATCCCAATAACAATTCGGAATAGTGTTCCCCGGTTTTCCCAAATTTAAAAGGACCCGATGCCGCCCTTTTTACTTTTCTTACCCTAAACCAAAATGCCGGGAATGCCCGTACGGTGGGACAGTCACCCTCCCCTTTGTTACTAAAAGGATACCTAAAGGGGAGTTTTTTACGGGTCTGCAGGAATTGTTCTTCTGTGTCCTATTTTAAAACGGAGGCAGATAAGCTGAGAGCAAGATTCATTGAATGCGGATACCCAAATTTCATCCTAACTGAGGCATATCAGTCAGCTTTGACTTCTGTTTCGGTTCTTCCCTGTTACAGAAATCAATGTAAAAGTACTACATCTGATATAGTGAGGATTATTGGGACTTATGATGACGCGTCCAGACAAATTAAGGACATTATCTAAAATTTTTGGCCTATTCTAACACAAGATCCTCATCTCAAAGAGTTTGTGGACCCCTCTCCCAGCATTGTTTATAGAAGAGGGAAAAACCATTTGGGTGATTTACCTTTTCGAAGTCCATTTTTTCGCCAACCTTCTCCACCTGTTAGGGGCCCACCACTCTTAAGTACGGGTACAAAATAGATAGGGGAGATGCAAGGCGTGCCCTTTTGTATCCATATCGAAATCGGTGACCAATTTAACAACGGGAAGAGTGTTTAAAATGCTGGGGTACGCAAATTGTAAGACCAAGGGAGTGGTTTATCAAGCCACTTGCCCCTGCCCAGATATGTACGTGGGACAGACCATTCGTGAGGTTAGAAGGGGGATACTTGAACATATCGGTGACATGAGACATGATCGGGACACCCCTTTGGCGAGACATATGAATTTGAAGCATAATGAAAATCCCTTATCGATCACCTTTTCGGTGGTTGAGTTTGTTCACCCACCACCAAGAAAAGGGGATTTTGAGAAAAAGATCCTTCAAAGGGAGCCGGGCTGGATCTTCAGATTAAAAACACTTCAACCATATGGGATCAATGATTAATTATCTTTTAATTCTTTTATATGACCTAGTAGTTGTTTATCATTTTTTAATACTACTATATATTCTATTGTGGATATATACATGCTTCGTGATCCATTGTTACCTCCTACTTTTCTATATTGCATCATATTCCTATCTACCATCGTGTTCCCACAATAGGAGCCTGTTGCTTTCATTGTATGGTATCCGATAATACCGAGGTAATTATGTTACACTGCTAGTATGTACTCGCATAAAAGATTAATCATAATCAAATGCTTAATCAAATCGTATACATTTATTGTGAAGCGACCAACTTAGACATAAACGCGGCGTTTGCATCTTCTACCTTACTGAGCTGCGGCCAGTGTTCCTGTTACCCATAGCCCGCCAGTTCCATAATTTTATATCACTGGACCGAAAAAGTTTATGTCTAAGTTGGTCGCTTCACAATAAATTTATACGATTTGATTAAGCATTTGATTATGATTAATCTTTTATGCGGGTACATACTAGCAGTGGATCTTGTTACTTATGTACATATCCAGCATTTGTGAATTAAATTAACAGAAGGTGTCAAGCAACTGATATTATAGAGGTAATTATGTTAGTTATTTCTGTTATCTTGGCTATACCTGGTTCTGTCGGTCCATCAACGCTGGCTATTCTACCTGTTGCCAGGGAACGAGGACGCTTTGCCTTGCCGCATGCGCCATTGTGCGGGCGCTTGTTCTCCGCCGCATCGGCGCGCTGCTGCTGTAGTGATGAGGCGCATGCGCCGTGCGATGAGCGCAGCGTGAGTGTTTGCGCCTGCGCAATAGCACGAAGGGAGTAGTGTGAGCTCACTTCCGGTTGCCGTCTCGTGTATGCATTACTACTTTTGAATGACCTAACTTTATTCTTCCTTAGATATCATTGGTTTCAACACATGTGAAGGTATTCCGGCATTCTTTATGGGGGTATTTAACCACCGCATTTTCAGTATACTGTCTGGCGGCGTCATCCTCGTCCAGCATGTAGAAGTGGGTGTTGGTTTTTCCCTCATCTTCGGGACCTTTTCCCCTTCACTGTATCCATCAGGACATCATTAAGGAACGTAAATATATCTTAGTATTCTTATCTGTCCCTGTTATCAATATAAGGACCTGTACTACCCGTATTTTTAGATCACGGTTCTAATCTTTGTTACTGTTCCCTGATGAACCCACTATATCTGTGGGGGGAAAGCGTTGGGACAGGGATTTATTGTATGGTCTTTTTCCCTTTGTTTTGTTTTGGAGATAGGGGGGGTTTTGTTTTGGTATATTTATATACACGTTTTGGTGCTTATTAGTATATTGTCAATATGTGTGTTATTTTGTTTGGGGGATGGTGTAGGGTCTAGGGACGGTGTAGGGTTGATAGAATAGGTTCTGGAGTGGGGTCGCCCTTGTTGGGGCGGTTTCTCCGTTTTTCTTTGTTTGTTAGAGTAGTCAGTAGGGCGTTGTAGGGATTATCTTAGTCCCTCTTTTTATATCAGGTATTAATAAAGGTTATTTTTTTATTATATTTATCTAGCCCAAAGATATCGGTACTTTGTGTTTTTTTTGTATAATTTGTTTGGGATATTATAAAATTATAAACTATTCATTTTATATTATATTAAATAATCCAATATTTATTTTATATTATTTAATTTTATATAGTTTCATAATTATTCTAAATATGTTTGTATTATTTTAGAGGTATAAGTTAAGAAATAATTGATATTTTTTAGCCCTAATGGCAAATGTTGTTCCACTATGATAACTCAGCCTCAGGTAGACCACTTTTAACTTGGTCTAGCTGTTCTAACAGCTATACGCCTAGTTTTGCCGTTCTACAGTAATAAATGTGTAGAATCATACGATTCTGGTGTGACACACACCCAGTATGCCCCCACATAGCAGGCGCATTACAAAGTGCCGTGGGTGCCGCCAAATGCCCTTAATTTTTGAGTGCGCCTAATCATACATCTAGAGAATAGGGCAGCCCCACTTTTTAGGCTGAAAGAACACCAGAATACTGGCACAGCCCCGTACATACATGTCGCCCAGAGTATGTATCCCCTGGGGTACATTTACCACAGGTTGAGCTTTTAGGGTATACAGTAGGTATATAGGTAGGTATATAGGTATATTTTTGTCAATAGCCATAATAAATTTGATATACTGTTACATACAAAATTCTTATTATTATAGGTAGGCAACGGAGTCTAACAATTATTCAATGTGAAGTGTGTATATCATCTAAATGGAAAGCTGAACCTGAGCATTAAGGCATAAAATTAAAATTCTGAATTTTAATGATTTACTAATGTTTACAAATGTCTTTGTGGATAACACATAACATTATTCTCAGATTAAACATTGTTTATTCGTGCAGTAATCAAGGATTAGGTTGTTTTACTGAATAATATTTTCAACAAGTATTTATTGTTTTTAGTAACTAGGATTAGGCACAATCTCTTCCAAGCCATATATATATACATATGTATGTATGTATATATATATATTTTTTTTTTTCATTTACCAAAAACCATGTCCTAAAACTTTACACAGTTTGCATTAGAAAAAATATAAGGAAAAAGAAAATACACAGGAAAGTGCTGTATAAAGTATTTGAGGAAAACCTATGGTGGATTGTCAATGAAGCCCTTGACTTCATCCAAGGGCTGCACAAATTCACCATGAGCAGAGTCAAGGTGTGAGCACATTTGTTTTTTTATTAGGTATATTATGTCCCTCTTTGTATGATATGAATAACCCCACATCATAATATCTGGATGGACTACTTTAGAATTCAGAGGTGCACATGCGCAATATTTCATTATACATGCACAGACCCCATTGTTATTGAGGGTACAGTTGACGTATAGTTCTGACTACGGTTCCCCAACTCATCATGCTTTATGTGTGTACATATATACTCTATACTCTTTATTGACTTGCGGACTCTATTTTTATTTCTTTTCTTTGACAGAGGCGTTTCAATAACTAATTTTTTCCGACTCTGTCTCTATTATCTGCACGGAGTTTATGCTGGGCGGCTATGAGTTCCATAGTCTCACTCCTGTGCAGTAACTACCTGTAAGAGATCATGCACAATCACCCAGTTCGAGACAGGGCACATACGCAGTTGCACTTTGGGGACGCCATTTTTGGCAGCATGGGATGATCACAGGATCTCTATAAGTAAGTTATTTACTTAGTATCCTGGGCTCTTATTATTGTTTTCATCCACCGTTGACAACTATGGGAGTGCAGGCTTGCAACCCTACACCGATATATATGTTTAGGTACTTTTCCTGCTACGAGGGGCTGCTGATAAGTCTTTGGCTTTACCCAGAAAGAAACAAGATAGGAAGATGAAACTTTACATTTATTCCACATACTCTGCACTGATTTCAACATACTTCTAACATCGGAAATCCAAGTTCTGTAAGCCTTGCAAAAAGAAGGATTTAGGTTGTGTTTCAAACCAGTCATCCGTAACAGGGATAGCATCAGAAAGGTGTGAAATTTGGTACCCTTGAGGTGTTTCTTCAGGATTGGAAACAGATGATAGTCGGAGGGAGCTAGATCTGGTGAAAAAGGTGGGTGGTCAACCAGCTGTAAGCCTAGCTCCACAAGTTTTGCCGTGGTCGCTTGTGCAGTGTGAGTGGAGGCGTTGTCTTGCAGGAACAAAATTACTTTGGACAGCTTGCCGCACCTTTTAGTCTTCAGAGTTGCCTTCAGTTGTTCCAAGTTCAATGTTTTACCCTTTCATTAATGGGAACATTTTTTAAAAGGGAATCCA
>JAODAL010071788.1:0-15386 GCA_025379985.1 Phyllomedusa bahiana
CGGATCCTTCCGCACTTTAAACAAAAATGAGGAAAAACGTATCAAAAAGGAAAAAAAAAAAAGGGGGGGGAAACTTATTGGTCCCAAAGATGAAGGCCAAAATGAACTTAAAAAAGCAAAATTTATTTATAAAACCCTGCTGACAAGGGGGGGGGGGGGGGGTTTTCGTTGGAGCCGGCCCCCTAATAAACAGGTCTATGAGATCTTAGAGAAAAACTACTTATCCAAAGTACTGAAAATCCAAGCAAATTTTTTGGGGATAATTGGGAAAGGTTATTTAAAAAGGTTTCAGTCTTGGGTATTTTAATGAAAAAAAAAAGAAATTTTTATTGATAGTGATCCTATCCCCCGATTTTTTATGGATCCCCAAGGGGAAAGAATGTGTTTCCCGGGTTTGCCCCAAACTGGGGTTTTTTCCCTAAACGAACGTAAGTAATTGGGTTGACAAATATCCCCAACCTTTTGTAAAAAAGTTTTACCAGGAACTAAAAACCCTTTTTAAAAAATCTCACGGGAAAATTTTTGGCAAAAAAAACCTCCATGGGTTTATGGGGTTTTTATAGTTTATACCCCAATACCCCATGAAATTGCCTATTAGCTGTAATTTTTTTTTTAAACAACGGGCACTTATGAAAAAATCTACAAGAATTTTTATTTATGGCCATAAAAATTACCCAAAAATAATTTTTTCAAATTTGAAAAAACCCTTTTTTATGTTTTCTTTTTTGCTCCATGGGAGCCTTTTTTCACCTTCCTCTTGCCAAAAATACAATGGCCTGGTGGAACATCGGTTTAAATGTTAACAATTCCCCAGCTGACTGATATTGGTTGGGGCTTCATCGAACCCCTTGATATCTGGGGTCGCATGTAGCGTCTACAGCCCCCTTATGGATATTAAAAGTAATCCCTAAACTACTTTACAGGTTTTTGGGATAAAAAAAGGGGCCCTTTTTTGAATTTATCTCCCGGGGGGCAAGAAACGGCCCCAAAAAAAGTTCCACTTTATAGTAAAAACCAAATTCGGAAAACACTTTTAAAAAAAATAGTTGCCATGCAAAAAAACACCATTGGGGCCCTTCCCTATGGGGGAATTAAACAGGGCTAAAGAATCTGTACTTTGGGTAAAGATATAAGCGGCTGAAAAAACAATTGAGGAAAGTTGAACGAGAGGGTTCAAAAAGAAAAAAAAGCGAAAAAAAAAGTAATCTATGACCAAAAACAACAACTTTGAGCAAAAAAAAACAAAAAAAAATAGCATGCAAAAGAGCAAAGTTGTGTTTACACAAAAATATAGTAAAAACCCTTTAAACAAATTTAAACCATTTTTCATAGGAAACTTGCCATCCCGAGCAGGACACACCTTTTCTGAAAATTTGGAGGGAAAGGGGTTAAAATAAACCCTAAAAAGGGGTAAAACAAAGGAAATATTTTTTCCCCTAGCGTAACATTTAAACACAAAAACAACACCAAAAATATGCGGCCCAAAAGGGCTTTTTTAAAAGTGGAGGTCGCGATGTAAATTTTGTAAAATGGCCCTTAAAACACAAAATTTATATACTAAAAAGTTACACAAATACGCATCAACGTTTATTAACTTAACACCATCATGCTTTTACATCATAGAATGCATTAGTTTTCAAAAAAATAGGGGTTAACACTCCAAAAAAAACCCCAATGGGGGAAAACATTTTTTACAGCATAAAAAAACAACAAAGTCAAATGTCAGGTGCTGCAAAACATTTCTTGTAAAATCATGACAGCGATTTAGCAAGCTTTAGGTTCTATGCTATAGAACAAATACAACTTCCTTATAGAGGCGGCAATTGGGTTAAAACTATAAGACAAAGAGAGGCATATTGGATTTTAAAACTTGGCACAAGAAGACCTGAAGGATTAAACTATCGTACAGATATGCTCTATATATATTAATTACTATGTTGATTTATAGGTTAATATTTAGGTTGTATATATCATGCGTCATAAACAATGTATTTACACATGTCTTTTTCCTTTTCTATTTTTATACTAATGCATCATATATATTCAGTTAATATATGTATATACTATATATTATAGGTAATGCAATTATATATGTCTTTCTATTTTGTCAATGCATCAGGTATATCTAATCAATATGTGTCATCATGTGATCTAGCCGTGTAAAATGATTGGTCTTAAGGTGTTTTAAATTGACTGCACATACATGGCCTATGTCACAGTGAGCAAGGGCATTTTGCGCCCGAAACGCGTCTGTGTTTCTTCATTTAGCCGTAGGGGGTTTGTTGCCAATGTGCATTTTTACTTTTTTGATACAAAATAAAGTCTGTTTTTACTGCTACCTGCTTCCGGATTCTTCAGCGGTACTCGGTGGCATTTGGTTACCGTCTTGGATACCCGGACTTCCGTCTTTTTCTTTGCTTCATTTCCGCCTGGCCGGCGGTTAGCACGGAGCGGTATTGCTACTGCAACTACGTGTTTCTCCAGGACAAATTTGTCACAGCCCATGTAAGTGAGCCTTTTCTTTTTCTTCATTCTACAATATATTAGGCTGTATAAATTATCAAGTGGTGAAGCACTCTAGGGGGACTCAGAGTTAAAGTAAAAAAAAAAAAAAGTTACACATATTTGATATCATGGAGTCCGAAAAAGTCTGATCTATTAAAATTTAACATCATTTATCCCGAACGATGTACACCGTGTAAGAAAAAAATTCCAAATGCCAAAATTGTGTTTTTTTTGGTCATTTCACGTTCCCTAATAATGGGAATAAATTTAATCCAAAAAGTCGCAAACTGCCAGCAATAAAATGTATACTCAAGTCCGCATAAAATGGCCCTCACTCACGTCCGTAGGTGTTAGCACAAAAAGTTATTGGTCATTGAAAATGGTGCCGCAGAGCGAATTTCAAAAACAGAAAATGTTTGGAATTTCTTTTATGGTACCAAAACATAACAGAAACCCTACATGTTTGGTACTGCTGGATTCGTATCAACCTGTAGAATACAGATAACTCATCATTTTTAATGAAGATTGAACTCTGTAAAAACAAAACTCCCGCATACAAGGCAAAATACATTTTATTTCACATTTTGTCCTACTTCGAATTTTTTTGCGGTTTCCAAGTATATTCTATGGTAATATAAATAACATCATTAGAAAGTACATCTTGTCCTGTAAAATAAAAGCCTGCATATGTCTATGCAGGTGGAAAAATGAAAAAAATAATACCGAGGTGCCAGACTGAAGACTGCTGGTACAGGCAGAAACACACAGCCAGGGCAACTAAGGAGTGGCTCTGTAAGAAGCATTTCAAGGTCCTGGGGTGGCCTACCAGTCTACAGATCTGAACCCAATTGAAAATATTTGAAGGGAGCTGAAACTCAATGTAGCCCAGCGACAGCCCCGACGCCTGATCTGGCACATGTACTGCATTTTCCATTCTGTTCCATGGGAGTTCTTAGGACAGCCAAGTGTGCTCAGTCAAACTCAAAACTCCCATTGTTCAGGTTTTGTAGGTTGTCTATTGCACTGCTGTCAGCTCTGCAGAAGTAAAAGTAACAATGCATTAGTAAATTAAAAGTTGGAACTGCACCAAAGTTTGGTCATTTTATCTTGGATTCTTTGTATGTAGTTGTGGCAGTTGTGTTTGCAGAATTAACAGCAGGAAATTATATTGGCTTCTCTGGAAATGATTGTAAACTGTCATTGTGTCAGCATTTTCTGTCCACGCCAAAGTGTCCTAATTTAAGGGTGACAAGAAATATGGCTGTACTTTTGCAAGAGGGCTGCCACAAAACAGATGAATGTCAATATCTCTATAATACTTCCTACAGAAAAAAACAGATCATGTTGCCGTGAAAATTTCATTTTTATTATGACCAAAAATTTTAAATAATACATACAATTGAATTAAAATAATATGTTTCACACAAAAAGTCAGCAATCACAGGGGATAAATGCAACTGGGGTAATATCACACCATGATATCACATTATATTAATACATAATTAGTGGTGTTGATCGAACCGTTCGAGAAAAGTTAAAGGAATTTTATCGTTTCAAGTGTTCGTGCTCTTCAGGTAATTCTCTGAGATTGAATTTGAAATCCAGGGACGAGTCTATTCTCTTAGCAGGCGTGTCTCTCCTCACTGAAGACCTGTGACATCATTCTGGGTGAGGCAGTAGAAGCAGAAGGATGTCTGCAGGGGACCGCTCCTCAGCCTCCTGCATGCTTCTCATGTGTCTGCAGAGCTTCAGGCTGACTCCACAACCTCCTTGCTCTGCTGTAAGCAGTTATACAGTCAGCCTGAACTGATGAAACACGTGAGGAGTGTACACTGCCCCACCCCCTTCCCCTCTGTTACCAGGCAGCAGACTGGGTTATATGGAGCAATGCACACTGCCCTCCCTCCCTCCTCTCCCGCTGTTAACAGGCAGGAGACTCTATAATACTGTGTTATATGAGGGGATCTGTGACTTAAACAGCCAGTAATTGCCTAGATCATTCACCCTGGAGCTGGGAGATGAGTATAGAGACAGCAGACCTTGGTTTCACTATCAATTTTAACAGCTCAGAAGGGAGAAAACAGAGTGTGCAGGCAGCCAATCACAGTGCAGGGGGTGTGGACGGGGTGTTTCCTGTCTGGGGGCGTCTCCCAACAGGCTGAATGAAATGTCAGCCAGCCAATCACAGTGCAGGGGGCGGGATCCGTTCAGGGGGCATGTCCCGACCAGCAGCAGCAGAAACAGAATGTTTACGATACAGTTGGGTTATGCTGGAGTCCAATGGCAGAGGCTAAGACACAAAACACAATAGGCAACTGTAGTTTGATCTGAACAGCAGGAGAAGGCAAGGATCCCAAGTGAGGAGTAGCAGGAGACTGACGAGCGGTAAGCAGGTCACTCGAGTTTTGCAGGGTTGGACAGCGAGGAGAGGAACAAGACTGGAAGGAGTTCCTAGGCAGAGGACTGTAACAGCTAAGCAGGAGGCTAGGACACAAATACTCAAGCAGGATGTAACAGCTTGAGGAGTTTATATAGGACCTGGGACAGGAAACAGGAAACAATATGGCAACGCAGCTTGAGACACGATCCACCCAACTTGACTGAGGGCAAACTGTAAGGGCAAACCACAGTAGCAATTCCACGGTATAGCAGGAGCTTCCTGACATTACTCCCACAATCAAGACGGCCTCTGGACGATACCTGACTCGGTCTTCCGGATGTCTATGTTGAAATTTGTCTTATCAATCGAGGAGCATTGAGTTACTCACTGGTTCCCACGAATTTTCTTCGGGCCCTTAACCCTGCCACTTAAATTGAGGTATTGGCAGCTGTTCCTGAAAATTCTCGAGTCCTGGATTCGCTCCACAACAAACTGTTCTGCCCATCGATCTCCACTGCATCAGGAGGAGGAGGAACACGACCTGGAAAGGGGTTGGACACGCAGGCTTAGAAGAGATACATGCAATAACAGGGTTGGAATCTCTATAGATGATGGAAGTTTGAGCCGAACAGCAACTGGACTGATTATCTGATGATCTTATTATGGCCGACAAACATCTGTCCCAGTTTTGGCTGAAGGCACTCTAAGTTTCAAATTTTGTAGACAGCCATAACCTTTTAAAAATCCCCCACTTTCAAAGTTGGTGCTGTCTTTCGACGTTAACCTGCCATCTTTATGTAATATTCTTGAGCCCTCTCTAGTGTTTCCTTCAATATTTGCCAAATTTTTGCTGTAGTGTAGAGATCCTTTTCTTCTGCGCAGCTGGCATATGCCGGACAGCAGGGAATCTAGGAAGTATGTTTGGATGGTATCCAAATTGCAAAAAAGGCGTTTGTTTTGGTGGAGGCATTTTGAGAGTTGTTGTACGAAAATTAGCCACAGAAAGTAGATCAACCCAGTCATCTTGTAGGTGACAAATATAGCATCGCAGGTACTGTTTCCCAGGGTCTGATTTGTGGCTTCAGTCAGTCCAATAGATTTGTGGAGAAAGGGCGGTTGATAGATTAATATCAATGTCCATGGCTGAGCAAAACTCCGGAACTCCGCCATAAATTTGGAATGGTAAATTGCACCCCACCCCACGATCCGAGATCACTTCATCAGGAACTCCATGCAGGCGAAACACATTCTGAATTATGAGGTCAGCAGTGTCCCTTGGCAGAGGGGTAGACCCGGTTACAAGGATGAAAAGTGCCGGCCTTGGTGAGCCCGGTCAACTACTACAGAATAGTATTGTTCCCTTTAAAGAGTAAGCAAGGTCTACGATAAAAGTCCATGGAAATGGAACCCCAGGGACCGAGAGGGGGACTGCAAAGCAGAACAAACCCGTGGGTGGAGAACGTGGAAGTCTTGCATCGGGCACAAACATCACATGATGTCACATACTCCTTACATCCTGTAAATAATTGGGCCACCAAAAAGAATCCTGTATAGAAATTCCTGTGTCTTTTTGCACTCCTTTGTGCCCACAATCTTAGAATCATGGCTAGTCTAGCTTCAGTCTTTACTCTTTCGGGTAAATATATAGCTCTGCCCGTGGGCCCACATCTTGTTCTTAAAGACTAAATGCACATCATTCAGGTGTTTGAAGACACAAGGAGTTCGGTGCCTAGGCCTCTCTTATTTCTTCAAGCAAGTTCTTTATTATGGATTACTCCCACAACCGTAGACTCAGGAACCAATTGTTTTTGAGCGGACAGTAGGAGTGGAATCATTGGAAGAACATTCTTGATAGCGCATCCGCCTTGCCATTACGGATCCGGGCCTGTATGAAATTACAAAAATTAAATTGATTGAGGAAAAGACTCCAACGAGGCTTGGCGAGGAGATAGACATTTGGCCGATCTCACGAAGTTCCAAATTACGGTGGTCATAAGAACGATTATGTGCTGTGAGGTTCCCTGAAGATGGTGGTCTCCATTCCTTAAAGGCTGCGACAATTCGCTAATAGTTTCTTTATTCCCCACATAATAATTCTTCTCAAGCAAGATGATAAACAGTCGGGAGAAAAACGCACAAGGATGTAATAAACTCTTGTCTCCTGTTCTCTGAGATAGAATAGCCCCAGATTGCACAGTTCTGAAGCATCCACATTCCACAATGAAGCACATTCTGGTCAGGATGAATTAATACAGGTCTGAGTAACTTGGCTTTTAGGAAGGAGAAGGACTCTTTGTGCTTGAGGAGACAAACAAAATCATTCTTGTTCTTAGTCACACGGTGTAATTGGAAAATATTTCTGAGAAATTCTTATAAGGTCTATAGAAGTTGGCAAAACCTATGAAACGTTGAACATTCCTTTATGTTCATGGGAGTAGGCCAGTCTATCTCGTGCTTTTAAGTCTTACTAGAGTCCATCTGTTAGACATGAGCGAAATAAACAAGCCAAGGAATTGGATCTCAGTCTGATGGAATTCACAGTTTTCAATCTTGATGTAGAGATGGGTTTTCTCTCAGACGTCTAGAACAAGTTTTCCACATTCTCTGGTGTTTCTTCACATTGAGTTGGAGAAAATCAAAATTTCGTCCAGGTAGATAAAACTATGAACTGGTCCAGAGAGGTCTCTAAAGATGTCATTGACGAGATGTTGGAAGGTGGCTTGGGGATTGCAAAGGCCAAAAGGCATAACACAATATTCAAAAATGCCACGTAACGTGACCTAAAAGCTGTTTCCTCATTCATCCCCCCGATCTGATACGAACTAAGTTATAGGCGCCTCGGTATAGGTCCCTAACTTGGAAAAAACTTTGCATGTTGACTCTTTCCAGAAGCTCGGGGATCAGTGGTAAAGGATAACGGTTCTTTATGGTAATCTTGTTTAATTCCCTCTATAATCAATTACAAAGTCTCAAGAACCATCTTTCTTTTTAAAATAATAACACAGAATATGGGATGCCCCCGCGTGGTGAGAAGAAGGCGGGATGAACCCCTTAGCCAGATTTCTTCTATGAATCCTTCAAGGCTTTTAATTCGGACCTGGCCAAAGGATAGATGTTTCCAAAAAGGTATTGGTTGCACCCTGGAAGCAATCTATGGCAATCATTAGGTCGGTGTGGGGAAGCTTTTTTCTCATTCCTGTTTGCTGCAGACATCCGCAAATTCCCGGTATAACTAACGGTAGCTCTATTACTTCTTGTCTTGAAACTGGGCCTTCAGGGCCTGTTCAGAGTGAAGCGGTTGAGCGGCCATCTCCACTGGGAAGCGTTATCTCCTTGGTTTTCCCAGTTAATCAATGATCTGTGCTGCAACCAGGGGAGACCCAGGATGACTGGAAAGTGTGGAGAGAAGATTAATAGAAACGACAGTACTGCTTCATGATGTTAGAGAAGTCATAATGACTTCAAGTGGTTCGAGTCTCTTGATCCACTGGCCCAGAGCTCAGTGGAGAATCCATCTCCTCTCATTAACCATGGGCTAGAGTCTTTTCTGGATCTTAACCCCATGTTTTCGAGCAAAGGACCGGTCCATAAAATTACCACTATGCCCCAATCCCCATAGCCGATGTGGATATCCACTGGAGAGTTAGCCAGGAATTTTAATAGGAAGGGAAGCAATGAGATTCTTTGTTCTGTTTCTTAATATGCGGTGCCACTGATGAGATGAGAATGGACAACTGCTTATTCTCGATAAGTCCTGTCCACTGAAGCAATGGATCTCCAACTGAGCAGTCAGGATCCATAATGGCTGCCACCAATCTCCTTGGACTGCTAGGGCAGTTGATCAAGGAATTGTGTCAGACTTCCACAGTAGAAGCAATAAACTCTCCCGAAGCCGATGCTCTCTTCTGTCAACGCTCTCACGTCTTAAATATAGAATCTACTCTATGTACATAGGTCACTTCCTGATTCTCTCTCGAGTTCTTTCCCATGGGTTCCTTGGAAAGGAGAACGGAACAGACTGGGCCTGCTGTGGTATCATAGTTCAAAGTAGCCCATTTTTTCCTTGTCGCCGTTCAGACAGCCGGGTATCAATTCGGATGTCAGTGATTAGAAAGATCCAAACCTAAGGGGTCTTCCTCTGCAACGGGGCCCGTTTTTCCGGTCTTTTAAAATGAGACTGCATAGTCCTTTCCTAAAAAAAGACATCTTTAGCTGCATTCATTCCAATTGGTACAGATTGCCCACCTCTTGAACTCCATTGCATACTCGGCCACGGGGCGTTTGAGCCCTGACGCAATGCTAGAATGGCTGCTTTCCGCTGTACACCACGATTGGGATCGTCAAACATTTGACTCATGGCGTCAAAGAAGTCCTCCAGGTGATTCAAAACGGCGTCTTGGTCTCCATCAAGGGGCTAAGCCCAGGCAATTGCTTTAATGTGTCAATAGCATACTGATGCATAGCACCTTAGACCTATCCGTCGGAAACTGTGTTGATTTGCGTCAAAGTATGAATCTTGTCATTGGTTAAAGGAACCCCCGGGAATTTGTCACGGTCCCCGCCAAATCTAATGGAGCAAGTTAGGGCTCCACTACAAACTACCGAATCAATGTGGGGTGGGTCCGGAACGCTTTATTTTCCAAGTGGAGTATCTCCGGTCGGATAATTGTCTGCACGTTCCACGTAGGTCTTGAATGGTTTGTCCATAGACTTGGATGCTGTGGGAGGGTTCCTGGCCTTCAAAAGCGTCATATTTTCATCCACAAGGCCTGCATCTCAGTGCGCATATTAGGCCACAGTAATTGTGAAGTTTTGCTTGATGCAGCTTCTGGCTCCAGCCCCCGGCGACTCCATTTTGGCTTGAGTATCCTGTTACGAATACTGGTGGGGGTGGTATGGGCAGGAGTCCAATGGCAGGGGCTAAGACACAAACACAAGGAGGCACTGATCTTGATCTGGAACAGCAGAGAAGGCAAGGATCCAAGGTGAGGATTAGCAGGAAGAAACCTGACGAGCGTTAAAAAAAAAAGCAGGTCACTCGAGGTTTGCAGGTGACGCGAGGAGAGGAAACAAACTGAAGGTGAGTTTCCTATGCGAGAGACTGTAAGCTAGGAAGCAGCGGATCTAGGACACAATACTCCAAGCAAGAAGTAACAGGCTTGAGGATTTATATAGTGACCCTGGGCAGAAACAAGATGGCAACCACTGAGACAAGACTATCCACCATCTTGACTGAGGTCAAACATTAAGGAGGGCAAACCACTATTAGCAAATTCCAACGGTACTAGCAGGAGCTGTCTGACACAGAAAACAGATTTACAGAAAAGCTCATATCTCTAAACCAAGTGACAGAGGTAAAGCAAACCACATACAAAAGTGCCTTGCTTAATTTTTTTACTTAGTCCCCATAATCTGAGACGCGATCTTTGTAGTGATAAAACTACGCCCATTAAGTATTGATTGAAGCTTCTCTTCTTTTCTTCTTCTCGATTTTTCAGTAATAAACTCGAGCTAAACCGAGCTTTTGACGGTTCGAGAAAAATTTGTGCTCGACACATGTGCTCGATGCGCTAATTTTAGTTTCACTTTTAGCTGCTTCCTGCACTTTTGGCGCCATCCAATTAGTGCAGAGAATAGAGGAGTGTCAAAAACGTCAGTGACGGTGTAGGGATCACATTGGCTCCCTGTTATATGTATTTCACTGTATATCCTGGTGAACGCCATTTCCAGCTCACTGTCTGTACTGAACGGACTGTTCTCTGTCTGCTTGCTTGCATGCAGGCACAAGATTTCTCAGCGATTTTAGACAGGAAAAGCTGCTATTTAAATAAGTTAGGGGGGTATATCAAGCTTTATTGGAAATCATAGACAGCAATAGGGAGTTTTCTATTGATGGCTGAATCTTTCCTATCTTTATTCTGAGTGCCCAAAAGTTCATTTCTGTTGTTTTTGGGGGTCCAGCTACTGCAGAATACACCATTAGTAAATCTGCTATAGAAAGAAATTGATTTCAAATACTGGTTGCTTGCTGCAAATTTTATTGAGGGCCCAAAAGTTCACGTTTGCTGTTTTGTGAGTACAGCTAGTGCAGAAGATACAGTTAGCAAATCTCCAATAGAAAGAAATCTATTTAAAATACTGGTTGCTTGCTGCAAATTTTTGGGATTGAAGAAAATTTCAGTTTTCCAGTTTTGCTGGTAGAGTTCTTCCATAAGAGACTGTTAACAAATCTTCCATAGAAAGAAATCTATATGAAATAATGTTTGCTTGATGCAAGTTATAAGGATTGAAGAAAACTTTATTTTTCCAGTGTTTGGGGTAGAGTTTTTTCCATAAAAGACCATTAACAAAACTCCCATATAAAGACATACCTATTTCTAATAGTGTTTGCATGGTTCAAAGTTTTGGGATTGAAGAAAATTTCAGTTCCAGAGTGGTTGCTGGTTAGAAGTCTTCCATTAGAGACCGTTAACAAATCTTTACCTTTTTAATATTTATCTTTTTGAACATGGAACGAACTAGAGGTGGTAAGCGAGCAAGGAGGGACGTTGGACGTGGAACTAGAGGTATGAGACAAGGCACTCCTTCCCATGCTCTGGACAACACACAAGCGAGCACATCGTCAGTCGCAGGACCCTCAGGCCTGTCATCGCTCGGTCGGTTCCCTGTGCATTTCATCACTGAACAGCATCACCAATCTGTTCTTCAGTGGTTTACACATCCAACGGTTTTACCTCAAGGCCACAATGTCATCATCATCATCAGTCCAACCTGAAGCAAACACGGGCCAAATGTCACCCAATATACAGACCACTCTAGATAAACCATATTCTGAAGAACTCTTTGAATACACAATGCGGTTGTGGTCGGAAGGCATTTCAAAAGATCAAGAGGCCAAAGAGGATGATTTTGTCTACTATGGCCCCCCAAATCGCTGACCCCTCAGAGGAGAAGAAGGGAAAGCGCTCCGAAAAACCGAAATTTTGGGAGCGGTTAGGGGTTTTTTCCCCGGCCCTGGGGCGTCTACCCGGCGCTTGAGGATGAAAGATGTCGGGCCCAGGAAGTCACCTGGATGATAAAGATGAATTGTGAACCCAAATGGGGTCTTTTCAGCAGAAAGCTGCTGAGCGCATCTAGTGGAGGAAGAAAAAGGGGAAATTGTCAGGGCGGATCCGGGCTCAAAAAAGGAAAAAGGGGGGCCCGCACAAGTTTGCTGCCATTACCCCGTTTCCATGGCCCGTGGTGGCAGCAGGAAAAACTCTACTGGGTTTTCACGGGCGGAGGCCCAAAGGACCTGTGAAGCCGGGGCCCTTTCAAAAAAGGCCTTAAAAATTCCCCCGGACTTACTTTCCACGGGCCGATTTTTTAAACATGTCGTCGAGGAAAGAATATAAAGAGTTTAAGAAACCACCGCATGAACGGGGCACATGTGTCTAAAGCATAAATTTGGGTGTAAAAAGGGGCACTTGGAGAAAAAAGGCCTACAGGTTGGGCTTCCAACCACTGGGGGCCCTTTTTGGGCCTTTCCCCACGATTTCCCCAACCCCCAAGGGGACCCCTCTACTCCCAATGTGCCGGGCAGCAAAAGCAAGCACCACCCGCAGGCCCAGACACTGTCAATTTTTCCCCAAACCACCAGAAACACCCCTATCCCTTCCTTTCCCCACCAGTAGCCCCTGCACGCCGACAAAACCCCTTTTAAGAAAGCCCCCTTCTTTTTCCCGGGTTGGGAGCAGAAGAAACGCTTTTCATTAAAACCAAACCCAAAACCCAAAAAGCCTGAATGGGGGCTTTTTCCCAAAGGCTTTTGGGGCCCTTTGGAAAATTTTCCCCCTTTTCCCCAACCTGCTGGACAAAAGTTTGGGTTCCGCCACTTCAGGCCCTGCCCTTTCCCCCTAAACCCAATGCCGACGGGCATTTTTTTGGCTAAAAAAAGCTTTCATGCCCGGCCACCACATTCCCAAAAAAGATCTCCAGGGGCGTTGGCTGCTTCTGTGTCCACCAAAGCCCAAATTTACTACATACACATGGACTAATAAGAAAATCAAGGGGGTTACATTTCACTGACGGGCTATGGGTGAGTTTGGTGGATACATCCCCCCTGGGATGGGTTTTTCCGGCCCCAACATCCCCAACACGGGCAGAAAATGGTGCAGAGTCCAAAAACCAAAAAATTTGTTTTGGTACCAGTCCCTGAGAAACCGGGCTTTTCCCTAAAATTTAATTTGTTCTTGGAGCCCGGGTAAAACCAACAGGTAAAGGAATTCGGGGAAGGCTCTGCCCTACGCCCGACCAGTGGCTGGCTGTTTCAAAAAACCTGGCACCAGGCAAAGGTTTTTTGGGGGTGAGACAACGGGAAAACCCCTTTGTGCCCCTTAGGATTGGAAAGCCTTAGACAAAATTTTCCCCTAATTAAAAAAAAACCATTTCTTAATCTTTTTACCATCATCAACTTTTTCTCCATTTTGAGCCCCAAATTTCAGCTCAGATATTTTTTTTAAATCTTCAGTTAGGGTGGGATTTTTTCCCTTTTTGAAAAGACTTTTAGAATTTTTAAACATATTCACAGTCCTAAATTTTAGGACATATAATAAAATAGGCAAAATCGTAGCAAAAATGAAAATGTTTTTCTTATGATTAAAGTCAAACGTAAAGTTCTTTTTAAACACTTTGGGCGGGCAAGGTTTTGAAGCTCGCCACGTCGGACGCACTTTTTTTTTGAGGGGTGAACGTTAAAACTGAACCCCCTGTAGTCGGGTTTTGGGGGTGCGCTTTACATGGGGGGTGTAAAACTGTGGGGCCTTGCCAATTTTGTAGGCCAGGGGGGGACTTTGGCCTGTGGGGGATTTGGGCCCAAAATTCGCCCCCGGGTAGTTTCCCATCATACAAAGCGATTTAAAAAATCCCTGCGCCCCGCCATGTGTGAGGGCGCAGTGCGGGGGCCTTTTGGCGCCCCGTGGGGGGATGCGCCTAATAATTTGCCGTTCCCCAGGGAAAGGGGCGGTCATACATGCGGTGAAAAGTTTCACCGTGCCTTGCCATGTGTGGGGCACAGGGCGGACTTAAAGGGGCAGAAGAAAAGCACCTAACATGTATTTGGGAAACGAGACAGGCTGGAAATTTTAGGAAAAATCATTAAACATGTCCGAGCGGCATGGATATGAATCAAAAAAAGGTTTTTTTTACGTGTAAAACATTCTCAGAAAAAGAGCTCCAAACTACTAAAAAAAAAAACCTAAATAATAACATTTTTCCCCCAAAACAAAAAAAGGCGGGTACATCAGGAAATTTTGGATTAAATTTGGAAAAATTTCCGGGGAAAAAACATAATTTCCCAAATTTTTAAAATGCTTTATTGGTCGGGATAAACCAGCCAATCAGAATAGGGCGCAGTGACCCCTTAAAAACCCCTTTGGGGAAGTATTACCAATCAAAATTTAAAGGCGAGACAGTTCAAAATACAGTAAAAAAGCAAAAAACAGCTATTGGTTGAGCTAGGGGGGGTTTGGGTATTCGGCCCCAAAAGAGTGCGAGCAAAATTTGTCCCCTTGTATTAAAAGGGCAAAAACGGAGCACTGAAATTTTAGCGCTGGGGCGGATGGAGGGGATTAAATAAAAAAATCGTTTTTATTAAGGGTAAAACTTTTTCTTAAAAGAGCTAAAAAACCCTTTTTTAAACATAATAAATAAAATCAATAAAAAGGGGTTTGCGCCGTCACCCCCCCGGCCCCTACTCGGGAATTTTGGAAATATTCGAAATTGCCGGAAATAAAAGTAATTAAAAATTCCCTTAAACCTTCTCATTGGTGGCCCTTTAAACCCGCCAATTCCCGGGAAAAGGAGCGACAGGGGGACCTATTCAACCCTTTTTGGGAAAAATTGACCCAATCAAAAATTTAAAAGGGGGGAAAGGGCCCAAAAAACAGAAAAAATGCAGAAAAAAAAGGGTGATTGGTTGAGCTAGCGGGGCTTGGCTATTCGGGAAACAAGCGCGAGGGTAAAATTTTTTCCCATTGAGTCAAGGGGAGATCGGGGGAATGAAAAATTTGGCTTCAGCGCCGGGGCGGCATGGGAAATTTGAATTTAAAAAAAAAATTTTTTTAGTTTAAAAAATTATCTTAAAAAGGGGTTTAAACCTTTTTAAAATAATCAATCAAAACCCCCCAACAACGCGTTTTTCGCCGGACCCGGGGCTAAAATCAGGGGAAAGGGGGTATGAGAAAAATTTCCGGGGAAAAAAAGTAAAATTTTAAATTCTTTAAGCTTTCCCCATTGGTCGGCAAAACCAGCCCCCCAGAATAGGAGGACAGGGGGAAACCCTTATAACCTATGGAAAGGGATGGGAAACCCAAACACATGGGAAAAAGGGGGGACAGTTTTAAAATACAGTAAAAATGGCGAAAAGAGCTGATTGGTTTTTAGACCCGGGGCAGATATGAATTCCAAACCCAAACATATGTAGTGCATCTAATTTTTAGTGGAGAAAGAAGGGGGCGATAGA
>JAODAL010071789.1:0-15386 GCA_025379985.1 Phyllomedusa bahiana
TTTTCCAAAGCAGCACCCAAGGGGGCTTTTGCGGAGCCAAGAGTAAACTCCGTCACCGACACCGGGTGCGGAGGTTTTTTTCAACAGGGGGGAACCCTTGTAAAGAAAAGATTTTGCTCCGGCGGTGAGCGCGGCCCGGCAGGCAAGAGGGCGCCCGGGACCCTTCACGCCCCCAACGGGGAGGGGAAAACGCGTCCCCCTCCCCCCCACCCCCCCCCCCCCCACAGACCCCACAACCCAGAAAGGCAACAAAAGAAATTGGCGGTCAAAAGGGAGGAGGAGGGGGACATCCAGGACGGCGACGCTTTGGTCTCACAGAAAGGGAGCTGCGCAGAAAAACCAAGTAAGACCGCAGGGGTTAGGAGAGGGCAGCTGCAGGGAGGAGCGGGCCCCAAACCAGACACCAATGACACAGCACGGGAAGGTTTTTTGGGGTCCCCGGGGGCCACAAACAAAAGGGGCCCCCCAAAACCTTTTTACAAAAGCCTTGCCCCTGTGGAAGTCCCTAGCCCCCCAGCAGCGTGCCCCCTCGCCCCCCGAAGCACACTGGGGCCCCTCTTTATCTGACCTAACAGACAGTGAGGCTGAAACAAAAGAGGACAATGACCCTTTTCTGCCCCCAGTCCCCAAATCCACAAAGGAGGGTGACAGCCCCACCCCCAAAGGGAAGGGGGGGAAACTATAACGACGGGTTTACCGGGAAACCCTCATCTCATGTAAAGCCTTTGGTTTATAACGGTAGCTAACTGTTGTCGCCAAAATATCATGGCCTCACTAAAAGAAACCCCCCACCCCCCCCCCCCCCCCCCCCCCCCCTAATTATTTGGGAAAACCCCATTTCTCTTACTGCAGTCCAGCTGCCTTTACTGCCTTTAAAAAGGGGATTTTGAAAAGGGAACAAAGCACAGTTTGGGCAGACTTAAAGGAGAGAACAAACGGGGGTAGAAGATGACCTTTTAAGAAAAAGGAGTTTCTTTTGGAGAGTTTTTTTTAAGGAAAAAGGGAAATACCTCTAAAAAAAAGGTAGAAGACCTTGAAAAAAGATCCCGCCGCAACAACGGAGAATTTAAAGGGGTGAAAGAGGGTACCCCACAAGGGCCCACTACCCAAAAAACTGCGCGGAAGAACTCCCTAAACTCTTGGGCTTTTGGCCCCCATAAAGGGGGAGAGGCACCCAAAGGGAAAGGGCCCCCCCCGAGCCCCCACGAAAAATGCGGAAACCCCGCCCAAGGGGAGTTATTGTTCGTTATCGGGCTACCGGGTTAAAACACCCCTTAACAAGTTACCGTTTTAAAAAAAGGGCCTTTTGGTTTTTTAGGGACAGAAACTACCCTATTCCCCCCCGAAATTTTTCCGCTGAAATGGCAAGGAAGAGGGAAACTTTTTCTCTCCATAATTTCTCAGCTTTGGGGAAAATTTCCCCTTTGGGAGTTCCCGGCGGTGCCTTTAAAATTTTCCCCGAACCGGGGTTTACCTTTCGTATGTCATTCACGGAGGAGGGTGAACAGGGGATGGAGGAAATTTTTCAGGGCCGGTGGATCTAATCGACAACAGGCCCTGCAAGAAAAAAACCCTAGTCACCCGAGATCTCGGCACCCAAAACTAGAGGGCACCAAAGTCGGGAAACACGGGGGCCCTCGGATTCCTTTCCCCGGGCTACCGTTCCCCAAAGGGGAAAGATAAAGGGACTATGCTTGTTAAAGCTACACACATGTCATGTGCCCCGTATTGCTCCATTAAGTTGGGGGACTGGGGGTTTTTGATTTGCTTATGGGGACGAATCTGTGATAGAATAATGTTAACTAGGATATGGATATGTTTTGTCTATGTTTTATGTACAATTGTGCAGTAATGTTTATCGTCCTGGGGACCCTTATTAAAGTGTCATGGGGCAAAGGAGGGGGAAAGGGTCCACCAGCTCAAAGAGCGGGGCGCTCTCTTATTGAATACCTCTTTAGTATAGCGGGGGAACTATGATTAGGGTTTGAAAGCGTGGGTCTCAGGATTTCTCCTCACGCCGGGGGGTTTTTTTTGCTAGGGTCCAAAAAACATTGGGGGGCACACCCCGGGTTGTTTTAAACTTTTTGCTGCTAAGAATTTAAAACCCAAGAAATTTTCCCAAAAAAAAACCCAACTCCGTAACAAGCTGTAAAAAGGAAATTTTTTTTGGGGGATAAACCCTGACTTTTTAAATTTGGGCAAAAAACATTGGCATTATAGGATTTTGATCGCTTTTTAATCCATTTATGGGGGCTGGGGGACAAAAAAAATCTTAAAAACCTGTGATTTTTTTTTATTTAAAAAGGGGCGGCCCACCTTTGGGTTTAAATTTTAAAAATGACAGATTTATAGGGCAGTCGTTACCACGGGGCGATACCAAAAAAGGGTATTTTATTTTTTTTTTATTTTTTTGGGGGCGTTTGGTTTTTGAAAAGGGGGGAAAAGGGCGATGTACGGTTTTGTTTTTTTTTTTTCATTTTGTTTTTACATTTTTTAAACTTTTTTTATTTTTATTTTTCCCCCACGGGGGTTTTGAATAAAGATCTTCAGATCCCTAAATTCAAAAGGAATCAGTGCATAGCTTTGTTGCTTTTACGGGTTTTCCTAGACAACTGTCAGTCACGATGCCGGGACATCCCCACAGGGAAACGGCCGGGCTCGTGACGTCCCCAGAAAAACCCGGGAGGCTTTCTCTGCCCCCCGGCTGCTGTCCACCAGCACCGAACGTTTGTAGCTCTATGGGTCAAATATACAATTCTATATTAAACACTCTAGGGGTCAAATATACAATGCGCCCCATAACCCTAATCAATAAAACTGTACACCGATTGCCACTCTATGGGTCCCCCTGACCCACAGAGCTGATATTTAACACTATATTGATCAGCTCTAAGGGTCACATTTATTTTTGGCCCATAAAGCTCATCAATATAGCTTTTAAAACTGTCAGCTCCCGTGGGGCAGGGGGACCCATAGAGCTGACATTATTCTTTAGGTAAATTTTTAAAAAACCCCCCAACAATTTTAAATTTTTTACTTCATGTGAAACCTCCCCAGTCCAGTCCCATTTCCCCCTTTCCCCGCCCAGCCCATCCCCAGTCCCACACCATCTCATCCCCCGCACCCCTCTCCCGCCCACACCCGCCCAGTCCCAGCACCAGCCTCAGGCCCAGCACCAGCCCCCAGTCCAGCCCCCGCACCAGCCCAGTCCCAGCACCACCCAGTCCCCATCCCCCAAACCCCCGCACAGCCCCATCCCATCACCCCCTTTGTCCAGTCCCAGCACCAGCCCCCCACCAGTTCCAGTCCCAGTCCCGACCCGCACCAGTACAACCCAGCAAAACCCTCCAGACCCACCCATAAACAGTCCCCCCAAATCCCCAGCATTTAGCCAGTCCCCCGTCCCACCCATCTCAGTCCCAGCCCAGTCCAAATCCCAGCAAACCCGCCCCATTTTCCCGTCCCCAAAACCCCCCTAAACCCCAGTCCCAGCACTACCCCAGCCCTCCCCAGCCCAGCAACAGCCCCGTCCTAGCCCCCAGTCCCAGCACAGCCCCAGCCCGTCTCAACCCCATTTCCCCCAAATACCCCCCCCTCATCCATCCCCCCCCCAGTCCCCGTCCCAGCCCCCCACCCGTCCGTCCCAGCAAACCCGCCTCAAATCCATCCCCCCCCAGTACAGTCCCAGCGGGAGTCTCAGTCCCAAACCCCAAACCCCAGTCCAAAACCCCAGCCCCCGCCAAATCTCAGCCCACAACACCCCAGTCCCTAGCCCCAGTCCCCGCATAGCCCCCCTCCCCAGCCCCCGCAACACCCCCGTCCTTTGCCCCCCGCAACAGCCTATCCTAGCCCCAGTCCCAAACCCTAGCCCCAACCCCCGCCTCACCCCACACAAACCCCACAAAAAGCCCCGTCCCCAGCCCCCTTCCAAACTCAGCCCATTCCCCCAAACCCCCGCACTAGCCCCAGTCCAGTTAAGCCCCCCGCAAAAAGCCCAGTCCCCACCCCCGCCCCGAACAGCCCAGTCCTAAGCCCCATCCTAGCCCCAAAAAACCCCTAGCCCCAGTCCGCAGCACAAACCCCCGTCCCAGCACTAGCCCCCCCCTCAGCACTAGCCCCCAGTCCCAGTCTCACCCCAGCAACACCCAGTCTCACCCCATCCTAGCCCCAACAACACCCCCTCCTAGCCCCAGTCTCAGCCCCCAACACCCAGTCCTAGCCCCAGTCCCAGCAAGAGCCCCAGTCCCAGCACTAGCCCCCCGTCACAGCACTAGCCCCAGTCGCAGCACTAGCCCCAGCACTAGCCCCAGTCCCAGCCTCAGCCCCAGCACTAGCCCCAGTCCAGTCTCAGCCCCAGCAACAGCCCAGTCCTAGCCCCAGTCCCAGTCCAGTCAGCCCCAACAACACCCATCCTAGCCCCATCTCAGCCCCACAACACCCCCAGCACTAGCCCCAGTCGCAGCACTAGCCCCAGTCCCAGCACTAGCCCCAGTCGCAGCACTAGCCCCAGTCCCAGCACTAGCCCCAGTCCCAGCCTCAACCCCAGTCCCAGCACTAGCCCCAGTCCAGTCTCAGCCCCAGCAACAGCCCAGTCCTAGCCCCAGTCCCAGCACTAGCCCCAGTCCAGTCTCAGCCCCAGCAACAGCCCAGTCCTAGCCCCAGTCCAGTCTCAGCCCCAGCCCAGTCCTAGCCCCAGTCCCAGTCCAGTCTCAGCCCCAGCAACAGCCCAGTCTCAGCCCCAGTCCTAGCCCCAACAACAGCCCAGCCCTCACCCCCAACAACACCCCCCATCCTAGCCCCCAGTCTCAGCCCCAACAACAGCCCAGTCCTAGCCCCAGTCCCAGCACTAGCCCCAGTCCAGTCTCAGCCCCAGTCCCAATCCCAGCACTAGCCCCAGTCCAGTCTCAGCCCCAGCAACAGCCCAGTCTCAGCCCCAGTCCTAGTCCCAGTCTCAGCCCCAGCAACAGCCCAGTCCTAGCCCCAGTCCCAGCACCAGCGCAGTCCCCCAACCCCAGCCCCAAATACCTAAATGGCCGCCGGCTGCTCTGCTATGCTCTGCGCGGGGAGGACAAGGAGGAGGAGCATGCAGGCGCCGGCGCCCTGGGTTACGTTACGCTGCTCTTCCCCCCGTCCCTGCATAGTGCGCACAGTAAAACCCGGGCGGCAGCCGCAGCAGACATGTACTGACGCTGCCGGCTGCCGCGCACACAGCCCCATCGAGTAGTGGCGCGGCGCCGCGGGTAAGCAATGCGGCGCGCGCTTCACTGCTCACACGTCCCCACTGAAGCCCGGCAGCAGGGAGAACTTAGGAGGCGGCGCTGGGCGGATCTTTAAATAGTAGCGCGGCGCCGCATCAACTCTCTCTGATCAGCAAGCGGCGCCGCGCTACAGTGTTTGATCGCCCGGGAACTGCAAAACATTCGGGGCAGCAGGCATTAGATTCGGGGCACGGGCCCCGAATGATAATGCCTAGCGACGCCCCTGCCTCACGCACAGATGTGCAAAAAAAGAGAAGTCAACAAAAAGGAGAAAGGAAATCTGGAGGAGTAGTTACAGTTCACAGTTGGATTCAGGGGTTCAGTTGGGAATAGCTCAAGTACTCAGAAACAATGGCTGATACCCTAAAAATCGCCTCCTGGAACTTTGGGGGGGTTTCCCCACCCCCCCCAAAAAAGGGGAAATGCAGTTTTTGGGGGCCCCGGGAAAGGGCTAAAGGTAAAATGGGCGCAAATTTACGGGGGCACTTTTGGGAGGAAAAAGATTTCAATCGTCTGCAAAGTTATGGGGGAGGGGAAAAAGGGCCCGGGGCTGCAGGGGGGGGGGAAAGCGGGTTGGATAATACTGATACAAAAAAATTTCCTCCAAAAAAAAATCCTGGGCGATTGATTCTGATGACGTGGGACGGGTCCCCCTACGAGAAGGTAGCCCTCTCCGGGCCGGGTTTTTTTAATTTGGGTTTTAACAAAATAAAAGCCCGAAAAACCCCAGATAAAAATTTCTTGGGATCGGAACAAAAATTAGTACTTTGGGAAAACCGAAGGAACCCAATGGGGGAGATTTAAATTGTGGTTATCATAACCAGAAGATAGAAAAAAAGCGGATACATCAACTCCGCCCCGGGAAGGGGGAAGACCCTTTTACTCGGGATGAAAACCAATATGGGTTTTGGGGATACATGGAAAAGGTTGAATCCGGCGGAAAGGGAGTAAAAAACGCACTTTTCGCATGCCCACAACCCTGGCCCCAGGTTTGGTTTTTTCCCCTTGGGGGGAACCCCAAAATTTGGGGTTGGGGAGGGTAGGGGGGTTACGATAGGAGCCCTGGTGATCTCGGATCACTCACCTTTGATCATTTTCTCAAACCGGAAAATTTTCCCTAGGGGGAAGTGATATCATCTGGAAATTCCCCCCCAACCCCGGGAAAAAGATGAGTTGTTTAGGGACTTACTGGTACAGTGGGGAAGGAAAAATTGTGGGGGACAATGAAGCCTGAAAGGGGGTCCCCCAAATGTTTTTTTCTGGGACGTAGTAAGGCAGTTTTTGGGGGGTAAAAATTAATTCCTATGTAAAGGGAAAAAAAAAAAGAAACTAAAAAGGGGTTTTTTTGGGGAGGCGAACACGGCCCGAAAAAAGGCTACACTGCTTTCCTCAAAAAATTTTAAAAAAACCAAAGAAAAATGGATGAAGTCGAGAAAAAACTTTAAAATTGCAAACAAAAAAAAAGTGGGTCTTTTTAAACCAAATCAACTGAAAGGTGTCACTATTAAAAATTTGGGGAACAAATCGGGGAAATTATTTGGCCCAATTTGGAAAGGGGAAGGGGGGGGTAACCAATATTCTAAGCCTAAAATCGGGGGAGGGGAAGGTAAAATTGGGGAACCCAAGGAAATAAAAAACCCTCTTGCGAGAATACTCCCAAAAGGCTCTACACTCAACCCCACCTTTGACCTTAAAAAGGGGGAAACAGTTTTTAAAAGCAGATCGACATCCCAAATTTTTTCCGGACAGGACAGAATTTTTCTCAATGCAGAGCTGGATAAAAGGGGGATTTGGGGCGGAAATTTTAAGAATCCCCCCCCTAAAAAGGGCCCCCCAGGTCCTGAGGGGGTTTCCAGGGGGAATTATAAGATCTTACAAGAGGGTGTTCGCCCCGTTGAGGGGGGTTTTTGGGGGAAATCATAAAGGGAACAAGACCAGGCTCCAATCGGGAGATACAGCTTACATAAAAGTTTTAAAACAAAAAGGGAAAGGGAAACCCAATGGCACCAAAATCATTCGTCCAAATCTCCTTGTTTCCAATCAAAACGTGAAATTTTTTTTCAAAAATACTGGAAAAAATAATTTGGCGATTTTAGTGCCGAAACTTATTGGGGAAAAATCAAGGGGGTTTCACCCCCCAAAAAAGGGGGACGACCCGGGGTTAAAAACATCAGGACGGTACTTCAGGCTAAAAAAACGTAGAGCGGGCTAGACTGGAAAACAAAGACACCGGGCTTTGGGCTATTTACGATGCGAAAAAGCATTCGAAAACGTAAATTTGGACAGGGCGGGTTGGTCCTAATAGAGTGGGGTTTAAGGATTTTTTAGAGATTAAAAAGGGGCCCAAATGTAAACCCCCCACGGGCGAGGGTTAAAAACCCCCTTTGGCTTTTTTTTAAACCCCAAATTTCATTTGAAAAAAAGGGGCCCAGAAAAAAGGGCCTGCCCTTTGTCGCCTTTATTTTTCAAAATTTACACTAGCCCTTGGCGACCATTTACTTCGATAAACCATTGTTTCAGAGGTTTAAAAGTGGGCAAGATAGAGAAAAAAATGATTTTTTCCCCGCAGAAAAATTTGCTAGTTTTTTTTAACCCAAAATCCACAAAAATAAAGGGTAGAAAAGGGTTTTGGGGGGGCGATGGGGGTTTTTGGTGTTTTTTTTTCGGGATTCCGATTTAAACAAGACAAAGGGTCAGTTTATGCACTTGGGCTCCCAAATCAGGAAGGCTAAAAGGGAAACTGGGGGGGAGGTTGTTAAATCGCACCTTACCTATTTGGGCCAAAAAAAGAAAGGGGGTTTTAAATCACCATGAAAATAAAATTTTGGGAACAAATGGCCCACTCTTTAAAAAGTTTACTCAGAGCTAGATAATTTTGGAGGGCCCTTTCCACTCTCAACCAGGGGCCGCTTGCCCCCTTTTCAAAATGATAAGTTTTGCGCGACCCCCTTAACCCACCCAGAAAAACCCAATCCAATTAAAACATAAGGACAAAAATTTTCAAAGGGGGGAGCATTCACTAAATTTTTAATATGGGGGAGAAAACAGCCGGGGATTAGTCAAAAAAAATTTAACAGCGGGGAAGGGGCGGGGAGGGGCAGTATTACCGAATGAAACGCTTATATAATTTGGCAGCAATGTGGCACAAATTGGGGACGGGTTGGGGGCGGGAAACTGCTTTTCCAATATTGATCGGGGAATCCCAGTTAGGGGAGCCCATTCCTTAAAAGGCCCTTTTAATTCTTTTGCCATACAGAAACACCCCCAAAAGGGCCCAAAAAAAAACATTATCCTGGGGAAAACGCGGAAAACAGGGAAACATAAAAGGGAAAACTTTTGGGAGCCCTTTTCATGTCTCGCCCTTCCTACCTCTGTGGGAAACTCCTTCCTTTAAAAGCGGGCATGAGAATCCTTGTTCCACAAGTGGGGGAAAAAAAGGGGTTTTTACTTTTTGGGGGGATATTCCAAAACCCCGGAGGAACGTTAATGCCCTGGATCACTCGCGAATTTTTGGATTAAGTCAGCCCTCGGGTTTTTTCAAGTTCTGCAGGTTAGGAATTTTGTAAAGCCTTTTACGGGCAATTTGGGGGGCGATAGGAGTCAGAGGACTTTGGGGCCCACTTTGAAAAATAGGGGGGTCAAAGGGGCCTAATAGCTCAGGTTAACGGAGTTTTTCACAGAGTAAAATTCGAGTGAACGCCCAACAATAAATTTTTTTAGAGCATGGGAGCTTAACTGAAAGACGAGGATCTCACGAGAAAGACTTGAGGGGAAAGGGGAATAGTAAGAAAAGCCACGCCAATGTGCATTGGAGGAATACTTTTAGGATTCCCCAAAAGGGGCTATAAAAACGCGTTTAACACCCCTTACAAGAATAGGCACAATATCTTCGGAATTCCTAATGCAAATTAGAAAAGGCGGATCTGCTCCATTGCCCTGGGGTCATGTCCGAGATGAAAGTACAATTGGAAACCAAAGAAATTGACCATGATCAAAAAAATTTGGATGGACTTTCCCAAAACCCCCCGAAAGTTTTCTTTTTTTTTAAAATACCCTGACGGGTCTAACTGGGAGGGAGGGGGGGAGCCCTTTAAAAACCCGAAAAGGGGGCCCTTCATGAAATTTGCTTCTGGCAGTCAAACGCGCATTTGAGAAAATTGGGTCAAGCCATGGGTCCCAGACGGGGGCAAAATTTTGGGGGTTTTTAAGGGGAATTTTTCCTTATAGAAAAACTGGATACAGAAAGAGAAAAAGATAAATTTTTCCAAAAGCGTTTTTTAAAAAGGGAAAACCCTTTAAAAATTTCCAGTAAAAATTTCCCCGCAGCGAAATAAAGGGAAGAAAAGGGAACCTTTCAAATTTTCTGAGTACTACCTAAAAAAACGTTTAAAGGGTAATTTGGGTAACCGGGAAAATTAAATGTCAAAGGGTTTTTAGGACCCGGGTTTGGGGAAACCCCTGTTGGAGGGAAAAAGGGGATATTTTAAGGGGTGAAAACAAAAAAATTCCAAAAGTGTTTGGGGACCCAGAAATAATTTGGGGGCAAAGAACACTGTTTTCGAAAAGGAAAACATACGCCCCAAGTGAAAAGCCATTATATGTCCCAATTTTTAAAAATTTTGTATTAAATCATCTGTGAAAATAAAATTTTTTAAAAAAAAAAAAAAAAAATAGCAACCCCCGGCCCCCCGAAAAAACCCTTGCTCCGGGGTAAAGGGGGACTGGGCCACTAAAATGGCCTGGGCATGAAAACCCGCCAGCAGACGGGTTTTCCCTGAGGGGCCCCCTTGCAGGGGCCCCCGGGTCCACCTCGGGTTTTTAGCGCCCTCTCGGGGATATTTTGGGGCCAGATTTTTGGACCCTCTAACTCCGGGGGTTTCTTCCCCACGGGATTTTAGGTTCCCGGACCCCCCCAGGAATGCTCCAAGGCGTGGAATCTTTCTACCAACCCCCCCCAGTTCATCCCCCGATTGGGGTTCCCCCCTGGGCAACCCCCGCACTGCAAAAGGTTTTAGGGGGAAGCTCCCGAACCAGTCCAAAACACAAAAGCTCAAAACCCTTTGGGCTGTTGAGCAAGTATCTGGCATAGCCACTTTTGGAAACCCGGGGCACAAAACAAAAACCCCAAATGCGAAACCCCGGTGGCTTGTCCCTCCCCTTTTAGCCCGAGAAAAAGGGACCCCTCTGGCCCAATGCCAATTTTTAAACCCCAGCCGGGGCCCGGAAACTCCTCTTTTAGCTTCCCATACTCCTTGGCCGCTTGCAGGGCCCGGTCATAGTTAAAGGGCCATTTGGGGGTCCCCCCAGATATGGGGGCCCCACCTCGGGCCCCGTTCAAATACCGCCGGAAGGCCCCCACGTCCCTCCTCCCGGGGGTCATTTTCTGCCCGCGCCTTTCCCCCCCAACCCCCCTTGGGAAAGGCCCGTCATCTGGGGGTGTGGAAAAAGGAAAACACTTTTGCCTCTGACTCTTCCGTCATATTTCCATTTTTTGCTAAGCAGGGTTTTGTTTTTCCCGCTTTCCCTTTCTTTGCGGGGCTGTGGGTTTTCTTTATGCTGCAGGTTCCCCTGCACCAGGTTTTTTAAAAACCCCCTCCCCCCATTTTGAGGGTCTGAACTGGAGCTGTCTGCAAGGGTTTAAAAACCCCGGGGCATATTGGGAGATCAAAGCCCGTTTGCATGCCTCCCCCACTTGTAGGAGTTTGCTAACGGGAGCCCCCAGGGTTTAAACAAACTGGCAGGAAATTTCAGGAAAACACAGGGGGTTTATTTTTTTCCCCCACAAACATCCACAAAGGGAAGTCCTTTAGCTTTAAAACAGTTTTCATATTAAATCCCTTTCCCCCAGTGCTTGGGGGTCCCCAACCCGTTGGATCTTTGGTAGTGGATCCAATCCTCCTTGAGAAGGCAGAGGGACACTGAAAACCTCCACAATAAAAACTGGACCCCCGGGTCAGGCCCCTTTAAGGGAGCTGTTCTATACTAACAAAAAGGTGTCCCGCAACCTAGTGTTTCTGACACAAAAGACTTTTTTGGGTTTTACTTCAACACCGGGTGCCAGGGACATCGGGGGACACATAACCTTTCCACCACGATGGGAAAACCCCCGTGGGCCCCTTACTTTCCCTAAGGAGATGCAAAGGAAAAAAGGTTGTGGATGGGGAAAGCCAGGGGAAAAGAGTGATTTACCGACCCGCAATCAGGGGTCCGCAGCAGCTAAGGCAATGTAAATGTGCAGGGCGGTTGTCATTTTTCTGACCCGTAATCAGAGGTCCTCAAACGGACAGAGAGGATCATGTGCAAATCCCCCATAAATCATAAAAAGGGAAAACAGCGTCCCATGTAAATTACATACGGGGAAAAGAAAAGCTGTGCTGTGCAGTCCCACATAAAAAAAATTTTGGGGACACAGTCTGCAGTTTCCCCTGTAAACACAAACAGATAAAGCATATAGTTTTGTCGCAGATCTGAAGATTTTTGAGGGGTAATAATCTGCAAGGGTATAAACACTTTTGGGGTGAGAGGAAAGAAAAAAAAATCACCCAAACTTTCCCAGAGGGCCCGAATGTTTAAAGGGCCCCTTTTTAAATTTACCAAAATAAGTAGAGAGACAAGACATTTAAAATACACACAAAAAGTTCACTTAGCTTTTTTACTTCCCAAAGTTTCCCCCAAAGACACTAGAACCCTCCCTCCCCCAGCTCACACAGGGAAGAATCCTTAAAGTGCCCCACTAAATTTTAAAAGCCGCTTGGCAACAAGCATAAATGGCTTGCCAGGGTGCGAAAAAAGACAACCCCTTTAAGAAATAGCCCATGTGAACATATTGTTATGCTGTACAATTTCGGGTGCTTATAGGGGTGTTTAAACCAAAGTATGGAAAAATGTCAAGCATAAACTGTCTTTGGGTTGCCCATAAACAACCCCAAAAAAAGCACAATTTTCAATTTTTTTTCCCCACACAAATGAAAAATAAAGCCGAGCTGTAATTGGTTACTATGGGCAAGAAAGGCAGTCTAGGTGCTAGACAATTTTCATACACAAGGCCCGAGGAGTCTACAACAACATATGCAGCCTTCTACTGATACATGTTGAGGGAGTCATATAAATATATGGAGTGCAGATGACAAATTGGTAAGATGAAGGCCTCTTTCAGATGTCATACCTGTTGGATGCCATAGAGTTGGACCCGTTTTATTTTGCAGGGGTTCCAAACAAATTATCCCAAGGGCCTTGGGAAAAGCTTGTTTAAACCCTTTTTGAGGGCCCCAAAATCTTTTCAAAGCCCTTTTAGCAAATACTTGGGGATTTTTTGTGCAAGGGTTTTTTCATGACCTTAAATACATAGTAAGAAACATTATCTTGATTTAACCAAAAAAAATCCAGCAAGGGAAAACTTATCACATTTTTAAACTTAAACGTCCTGTTAAAATTACAAGGCCAACATTCCTAAACTTTTGCTGAATGTAATTTACTACAACTAAAAAAGATTTTTCTCAGTAACTAGATCCTGGATTGTGTAACAAAAAGTAAAAAGGCGGGGGAGTGGGGGGGGGAATGTAAGTGCCCAAAAAAAACTGCTGGTCAGTGATTTAGTTCAACACACAGGGGGAAAATTTAAACCCAAGGGGAGTTGCCCAGAATTTGGCACAATTTTTTGGCAAAAAAAATTTTTTTTAAAAACGTTTTTCCACATTTTTAGACGGTTTTAGACACCCTTTTGCGCCCTCATCCGACAAAGAGGGTTTTCCTCGGAAAAAAGGGGTGGTTTAAACAGGGAAAGGGGGGGATTAATGTGGGGAAAAAAAAAAGCACCAAATTTTTTTTGCATTTGGGGGGCGTAAAAAGTTAACCAACTTTAGGCCTGTTCCCCACGGCTTTTAAAAAAAGGGCCTATTTCAGTCCCCTAATTTTTGCCCGGGATGCGCAAATTTACGGGTGGAATATGTCCCCATCATCCCCGTAATCCACAGTTCTCATAGAGAACTATGGATTTTCGTCTCCCCTCCCGCCGGCGAATACGCCCCCGGGGGAGATAATAACATGTTTTTTTAAACCCGCGGGGTTTCGCGCCGCTGAAATGGGGGTGTCAAAGGGCCGGGGAGGTGCCAGGGCCCCACCACTCCCCCCCCCCCGTCCCCCCCACGGCGTAAATTTCAGGGCTTAATTTTTACCCCCCAAATAAGCCGTGTGAACCCAGCCTTACTGTGGTACAAACTTTGACTAGACAATTTTTTACCTGCTCCTAATTTTTTCAAAACGTATAAATGTTTGGGGCCCTTGTAAAAACGTCTATCCAAAAATTACGCTGGGCCCATTGGGTTAGGGCACCCCATTAAAAAATGTCCCCAAAATTTTGCCCCAAAAAAAACCGCACATTCCACACTACATTTATTAAGCATTTTTTGATATTTTTAAAACTTTGGGCCACGGACCTAAGGCCTTTTTCAACCCGGGTTATTTTTTTCCGCGGATTGGCCCTTTCTCCGCCCCGGATTTTCGCTTTCAGTACGGGGGCCAATCCGTCGGAGTAAAAACGGTAAAACCCCCTGTTCTCCCTAGAGAACAGGGTTCCGGTTTTCCCCCATCCCCGCTTTGGGGAATCCGCCGGGGGGGAGAAAGTGACGCACAAAATCCAGGGGGCAATACCCCCCGTGGAAAAGGGGGAAATCCATGGGCAAGCAGCCCCCGGGCCCCCCCCACCCCCCCTTAAATTTTAACCGGAATTGCGACGAATCCGGCTCCCCAAATTTCCCTCTTGAATAAGCCCCTGGGGAACACGGCCCCAAGGCTAAAGTTCACCAAAGGCTTAAAAAGGGAACCCTATTTCAGTCCGTAATTCGCCAGTACGCCGCGTAATTTCGGGCCCGGAAAACGCCCCGTCATTTCGGTAATCCACAGTTTTTCATAGAAACTATGGGTTACATCTCCTCCCCCTTCTTTCCCAATCCCCCCGCGGGGGGGGATAAGTACATTGAATTACCACGGCTTTTACGCGCCGCTAGTAATGAAAGGCTATGGGGCCCCAGAGGGGCCGGCCCCCCGCTCTTGCCCACATTGGGGGTTTGCGGGGGGGTTTAAATTTTGCCTCGCAATTAACTTTGTGAACATAGCCCCAAGGGGGATGGCTTTTGCTTGCACAAAAACCCCCTTAAAACCCAAAAAATTTCGGGGCATTATTTGGGATAAAGTAAAAACCAACTTAAAAAAAGGTAAAATAAATGACTGTTTTTTTTCCATTTTGCAGCAGTATTTTTTTCAGCCTAACCCCGGGCTGGGTCCAAAACACAGAAGAAAGCCTTTCAATTTTAAACTTTTTTTTCTGTGTAGGCTATAATTTTTTTGGGTTTTGGGCTAATAAATCTGCTGCAAGAAAAAGATCAGGGAAACCTGAGGATCCCAGCCATAGAGATACAAGCCTTTCTATTATACTATTTCTCTCTATAGATTTCATTCTTGGTTTTGGCTTACAAAATACTTTCAACAAAATTTCACATAAAAAAAAAAAAGGGGGCCCAAACTTCTAGGGGGAAAATCTAAAAAAAACTAACCCCCCAAAAAAAGAAAGATAAAAAAAGGAATAAATACAAAAAGATCCCAAATTAATTTAAAACTAAATTTTAAAAAATTAAATAGCAAAACTTTATGAAGAAGAACAAAAATTGGATTTAGATGATGAAAACGTTTTTTTGGGGAGTACTCTTTTCCCACCCCCGACCGAGAAGAAAAGAAATTTTTTTAATGCCCCCCATTTTTTAGAAAAAAAAATAATTAGTAACCCAAATTTAAAAAGTTACAAAAGGAAAAAGGGACCTGGCCCCGACAGGTACCCCGGGGGAATTTTTTTGGGCCCATTGGGAGAGGAAAAATTTCTTTCCCCACTAAGTAGGTTTTTTAAAAAAATTAAAGCCACAAAAAGGGAAAATAACCCGGAATAAAAAGCCCATAATTTAAAAACCCTTAAACCGCCGGGGCCATTTTTGGCCCCTCTGACAGAGCCCCCTTTTTTAAAAACTTTATTGTTTAAATTTATGTGAAAAATAACTTTTTGACACTTTAACCTATCCCCTGTGATTAAGATTGGTTTTTTTCGTGACACATTTTCTTTAAGAATAGAAAAAATTTTTT
>JAODAL010071790.1:0-15386 GCA_025379985.1 Phyllomedusa bahiana
TTAGTAAGGGTTTTGGACCCCCTTTTGCCTTCAGAACTCCCTCAATTCTTGGGGATAGATTAACAAGGTTTGCAACGATGCTAAATTGGGGTACCAAGGGGCCCAAAGAGTGCCAAGAAATTTTCCCCTAAACCCCAGACCCACCCCCACCAGCCTAAACCGTTGTAAAGGCAGGAGGATCCATGTTTTTCATTTTGTTGACGCCAAAAATTCTGCCCCTACCATCCGAATGTCGCAGCAGAAATCGAGATTCAGACCGGGCAAGTTTTTCCAATCTTTACTGCCCCAAATTTCGTGGCTTGGGAAAATTTGGGCCTCGTTTCCTTTTCTTAGTAAAAGGAGTGGCCCCGGGTTGGTCTTTGCGCTGTAGCCCTCTCCCTTCAAAGTTCGCCGTACTGTGCTTCAGGATGTCTTCTCCCTCCTTGGTTGTAAGGGTGGCTTTTTGAGTCATGTTGCCTTTTATCAGCTGAACCAGTCCCCATTATCCTTTTGACCTCTGGCATCAACAAGGCATTTCCCCCCCACAAGGAAACCCCCGCTCACTGGATTTTTTTTTTCGGACCATTCCTGTAAACCCTAGGGGAAAACCCCCAGGGATCAGCGTTTTGAAATACCAGACCAGCCCTTTGGCCCCCAAAAACATGCCAGTTAAAAGGCACTCAAATCACCTTTCTTCCCCATATGATGCTGGGTTTGAACTGCGGGAGATTGTCTTGAATGTTACATGCCTAAATGCACTGAGGGGGGCCGCATGTGATTGGCAAATTGGGAATTTTAAGTGTTAACGAGCTTTGGACGGTGTCCCAAAAAAGGGGCCCGGTGAGTGTATTTTCCCTCGAACTCTTCCATCTTTCCCTTTCCCCTGTCGGGGCACCCTCTATAGTCAACATCTACCGGGGCCAACCCACCCCCAAGTTCCCCTCGTTTTTTTAAAGAATTGTCCTATGAGGGGCATGGCCGGAAAAGAGTCCCCCCCTCATAAGTTTTAAAAAGCCCCCATTCCGTCAAGGAGTTAAAGTGCCTCATTAAATTCCCGGGAATATTGATTTTTTCTTGCAACGTCCTCAACCATGGGCTGGAGCCATTTGGGGGTTCAAACGCCACCTTTGACTGCCCATCTTTGGGCTAGAACCTAAAAAAACAGAGGGGCGGGGTCTGAGATTCCCTTTAGGCAGATACCCCGCTTTGGTCACCTGCGAGAGCATATCTTGCCTGGCAACACTAGGTCTATGGGGAGTGTCAGTTTTGCCAAAATAAAAGAACTGCTGTCAGCCCCAAGCCCCATCTCCAGACTTCCGTAACCCCACGGGAGTCGCCCAACCCCCCGGGAAGGGTCATGTATTTGGTTTTTTTTTCCCAAGGGTGTTTTTTCAAAACCCACCCCCATTAAAGTCTCCTAGAAATAAACCGGGGGGTAGGGTAAATCCCAGTAACCCAATTTTGGTCCAAAACGGCCCCTGGAAAAGGGTGGGGGTTTATACCCCACCGAAAAATATTCGTCCCCGGGATTTGCCCCCTTCATGAAAATGTATACCAAGGGTCAAAAACCCCCCCTGTGAAAAACTGAAAGGGAAAGTCCGAACCCAAATTGAGACCCTCTTGCAAAATTTGTTTAAAACTGCATGGTAGCCCTCCAACCCCATGGTCTTTTAAAGGGCCAAAAACCTTTTGACCCCTCAAATGAGTTTCCTGAATTTATTTTATCAGGTGATGAGGCCAAAAAATTAAAAGCCCAGTGCCCTTTTAAATTTTTACAATTCAGTCCCTGACATTCCGGGATATTATTTTAAAACTCGCTATTTTGAAAACCCAAGGGATACCTTCCGAACTAGTAGAAAATAAAGTGGGGGGATATCATTCACACCAAAAAAACTTTGAACTCTCTTTTCACTTTTTTGATAAAAAGATGTTTAGCTCCCCATGACTTTAAACGTGATCTCAAAATCGGGCAGTCCTATGCATTTTTTCCCTCTCAATCGAGCCAATCGGGCCTCTCGGGGTCAACCAACCTCATTATTCAGAGAGAAAAAATAAAAAACACCCAACCTGCAGTGCCCTTTTATGACAGCTGTGAGAGTGGGCGGGGACAGAACCCCCCAAAAGGGAAAGCCCCCCTTCCCTTCCCATATAGGTTAAAAATAAATGTACATAAGTATAAGTTTTTTTCTGACAAAAAAACATTTCTAAAAAACGTTTGCAAACCTGGGTCCCCCTGGCAGGGCGGGCAAACATGTTTTTATACTTGTACACAAAACGACCGCCGCAAGCGGCCACTATTTTAAAAAAGGGGAAATAACTAAGTGGAAATCCCTAAGAAGCATTTTTCTATTATCATACATGAAAAAATTTGAGACTCTGGGTTCACATTTTTTGATAAAAAAGATGTTTAAGTCCCACGATTTCACTTTGACCCCAAAAGGGCGCCCTTGCTATTTTCCCTCTAAATCGAGCCAATAGGCCTCTCACTGGGTCAACCCGACCTCCATTATTCAGAGAGAAAAAAAAAAAAACACCCCAATGCAAGTGCCCTTCTTATGACGCCTGTTTAGGTGGGCGGGGGAAAAACCCAAATGGAAGCACCCCTTCCTTCCTATATTAAAAACAATTTCCCAAGTATAAAGTATTTTCTGCACACAAAAACATTTTGAAAAAACCCGGGTGCCATGCCCTACCTATAGGGAGGAAGGGGGGCTTCCATTTTTTGGGGTTTTTGTCCCCCCCCACTCTCACGGGTGATAAAAGGGCCCTTGCAGGTTGGGTGTTTTTTTTTTTTTTCTCTTGAATTTAAAGAAGGGCGGTTGACCCAGTGAAGAGGCCTGATTGGCTCATTGAGAGGTAAAGGAAAAACATGACTGCCCGATTTTTGGGTCACGTTTAAAGTCGTGGCAGCTTAAACATCTTTTTTCAAAAAATGTGAAGGGCTCAAAGTTTTTTCTTTTATGATAGATAGCAAAATTCTTTTGGGGGTTTCCACTTATGTATTCCCTTTTTGCAGTAGTGTGCCGTGGCGGCGGTTTGTGTGTACTGTATAATTTCATGTGTGCCGCAGCCCTGCCAGTGGCCCCAGGTTTTTTACGTTTTTTTTGAAAATTTTTTTTTTGTGCAGAAACATACGTTATACTTTGGTTACATTGATTTTAAACCTATATGGGAAGGAAGGGTGTTCCATTTTGGGTTTCTGTCCCCCCACTCTAAGGCTGTCATAAAAGGGCAGCTTGAGGGTTTGGGGGTTTTTATTTTTTCTTCTGAATAATGGGGTCGGTTGACCCAGTGAGAGGCCCGATTGGCTCGATTGAGAGGTAAAGTAGATAGGATGCCCCATTTTTAGATCATTTAAAAATCGTGGGAGCTTAACATCTTTTTTATCAAAATTGTGAACGAGATCTCAAATTTTTTCTGTATGTAGATAGCCCTAAATGCTCTTTTTGGGGTTTCCACGTATCATTCACACAATTTACACCACAAAAACCCCTATAACAATAAAAAGCAAAAACTTAAACATCCAGAACCCCCTCCACCTGCCCACCCCCCCAACATTGTTGAGCTTTGTGTAAAAACCCCGAAACCATTGGAAAAGTTCAACTCTTCGTCCCCAAGGGAGAGGGACCTGCCCCCAAATTATGATAGTCTCAAGGGCCCCGCAAGGGGGTAGAGCTACAATTCCCCCGAAAAGAGGGGGCAAGTAAAAAAACGTCCCCCCTCCATTGCTCCACGTAAAGATTTCGATAAAAACCCCAATTAAAAAAGACAAAATAAACCCCCAGGGGGTCAACAGCCCCAACCAACCAATATTAGGCCCGACTATGTAATCCGAACCAAATGGCCGCCCAAAGATACATCAAGAACCTTTATATTCTTAGTTCGATGCATCGAAGTATCAGCAGAAGAACAACAGGTTCTCCTGTTCGGCGTTATCCAACCAAAACATTCGCCCTTCAGGGAAGTAAAAGAACAGAGTCTTATCCTGTTCTTGCCCCCGACAGGGGTTAGCATCGCATATTTCAAGCCTAGTTTCGCGGAGGCGATGTTGAACGGAATTGACTATATTGGCGGGGCCCCACAGCATGACCCCCTAACCTGATGACCCACAGATTAAAAAGTCCCGGAAAAAGGTTCTTTAAACCACCATTTTAGTTAAAAAAGGACTTTTGACTTTTCCCTGCCTGGACTGCGCATGCCCCCAAAACCCGCATACCCACATGACGATGATGATGACGAAAATTTGGCCATGATGGGGGAAGGGGTAACTGCTGGATGCGGGGTTGCATTAACCACGAAGAACGATTGGCACGCGTTCGTTACTGAATTCACGGGGGCCCTGACCCAGCAAAACGGGCCGCGGTCCTGCAACCGACAATCCGTTTGGCTTGCGTGTTTGCCCATGGAAGGAGCCCCTTCTGTACCTTCCTCCATGTCCTACCCCCCCCCTTTTGCCCCTTACCACCTGCATTTCGCTCCTGTTCGAAAAGATAAAATTTGGGGGGTATGGAAGAGTTTTTGGGAATCTTTTATAAAAAACGGAAAAATCCAGCTATTCTCAAATCCCTCAAATAAAACAAAATTTGTGTATTGAAATTTAAGTGCAAAGGTGCCTCTTCAACAAAAGCTGGATGGGAAAAAAGTGAAAAAACCTTTTTGAAATGTATACGGATAATAAAAATTTTTTTTTGGCCCCTATAAATTACACCTTGGGGGTAAAAATTACTGGATTCAAATTTAACTGAAAGGGGTGGCTCTATCAAAAAAGTTTGGCCTGCGCCAAAGTAAAAAAAAACATTTATCTGAAAGTTAGGGTTAATAAAAGGTATTTTGGCCCCTTCAATCCCCTGGGTGACTACAAAATTGTGGATTCAAATTTAATGCAAGGTACCCTATCAGTTGACACAGGCTTACAGACAATACCCCCCCCGCCTACAGGACTATAGTGGTAGAACTAGTTGTAGTAAATCTGCGAAATAAAGTGATTACATGCTTTTACTTTTAGTGACTCAGGGGAGACGTCTTTTCTGATCAGCGTCGTTCCCCTTCCCTTTTTTTCCATCCTTTCCCCCTTTCATGCTGTTTGCCCCCCCCCCCCCGGCCAATACTCGCCCCTGCAGATTTGGACACAAATATTTAAAAAGCAACTCCTTCTATGGGGTAAATAAGCCCCCTAAATCGACGGTAATACATCCCCTCAGATGGGAAAAGCTAAATAGGTCCTGTAGTTGGGTTTTAATTTTTTGTCCCCCTCTTTTTAGGCAGGGATATACAGGTCTCCTCAGTAGGAGGTTTAAGATATTGCCCCCTTAGACAGGCAGATATAAAAAAATTTAAAGGGTCACCAGGGGGGTTATTTTGATTTAAGGGTCACTTCAGGCAGGTAAAATGGGGCACTCTCGGAGAAAATAGCTGGGGGCATTCTCAGGCAGGTTATGTGGGGGCCCTCAGGCAGGATAAGTGGATTTCCAGGCAGGTATTACTAGAGGCACTTAAGGCGGGGGTTTATATGAGGGCCCACCCCTCAGAGGTATAAGATGGGGAACTTTCAGCAGGTATATGGATGGGGGGCACTCACAGGTATATGGGGCACCCAAGGTATAAGGGGCTGGCGGGTAATAGGGGAAATTCAGCAGGCATATGGGGGCATCGCAGGTTTATGGGGGACTCGAGGTATAGGGGCATCAGCAGGAAATTTTGGGGGCATCAGCGGGCATATAGGGGCATCAGCAGGCATTATGGGGGCTCAGGAAAGTATATGGGGGGCAACTCGGGGCATTTTAAAAAAAAAAAAAAAATTTTTTAACTTTCCTTTTCCCCAGGCGCGGGCCTCCTTTTTCGGGCCCCCGCCTCCCCGGGACGTTTCCCGGCAGCTCCGGGGGCCACAGAAATGACGCGCTGTGCGCCCGGGGAGGGGCAGCGCCCCGGATGGCATCACTTCATCACGGGACGTTCCCGGCTGAGCCGCACGGGCCGGGGGGGTCCTCAGCGCTGGATCCCCCGGTGAGCCGGTCCGACCGTTGGGGGGCTGGGAGGCCGCTCTCTGCTCCACAAAGTCCTCAAGAGACCCCCCAGCGTTTCAGGCCCGGGGCAGGGGCCTTTTGTCCGCGAGGTTGGGGCCCCTGACTGGCCCCTAAGTAAAAAGGCAGAGGTAGGGCCCTAGGCGATGGGCCTCCCTCGCCAAACCCCTTTCGTCCCGGCCCTGTTTGAAATGTATAGGGAAAACAAAAGGTGGGTTTTGATTATGAAAATACCCTGCAATTTAGCAAATTTTCGTATGGTAATATAAGTACAAAGTGGGTCTTTGAAAAAAGCTGGTGCGCCAAAAAGTGAAAAACCGTAATTAAATTTTTTACTGTTTTTTTTAATAGGTGGTTTTTGCACCTATGAAATACAAACACCAATTACTAGCAAATTTTTTTTGGTAATATCCCGTACAAAGGGGGTTCTTTTAAAAAAAAAAAGGCCCTGGCCAAAGGAAAAAAAACCGTAAAAATTTGTGACGGAAAAAAAAACGTGGTTTTTGCCCCAAAAACCCGGGTGATAAAAAAGTTCTGTTTTCCTATAGTAAGTAAAAAAGGGGGTCTTTGAACAAAGCGGGGCTGCGCCAAATGAAAAACACGAAATTAAATTGTGTGGGATAATAAAATGTGGTTTTTGCACTTAAAAAAAACCTGCGGGGACTAGAAAAGTTCTGTATCCATTTGAGTACAAAGGGGGTCTTTGAACAAAGCTGGGCTGTGCCAAAGGGAAAAAAACACTAATTAAATTTGGAAAGGATAAAAAAAACGTGGTTTTTGCACCTAAAAAACACTGCGGTGACTATAAAAGTTTGTATCCTATTGAAGTACAAAAGGGGTCTTTGAAAAAAAACTGAGCGCGCCAAAGGGGAAAAAAACCCTAATTAAATGTGACAGATAATAAAAGGGGGTTTTTTACACCGCTTACTGAAAAGTCTGTACCCTAATAAAGTACCGGCTGCAAAAAAATACAACAAATTTTTTTCCCCAAAAAACGGGCCCAAAACTGTTAAAAAAAAAACCCATTTCAATGCAGGGTCAAAGAAATTTGGGGTGCACAAATCCACCCCCCTTTTCCCAAAAAGTTGCCTGCCTCCCAGCCTGTTGTCTGTGTTTGCCCCCCCCCCCCCCCCCAGCTGTAAGCGCTAGCTGCCCCTTTAAAAATTTCTCAGCCTAATAACAAAAAAAGAAATTATCTAATCTACCAAAAGTATAATGTTCACAGAAAAAAAGCTATTTGTTTTGTGAACAAAAAAAAACAGTTTTGTGAATGTATTGAGAACCCCGAGAAAAGGGCCGCTCTTATGAGACACAGCAACTGGAGAACAGGAAGGGGGTTTTTAAAACGAGGTCATTGATTTTTCCACCCAAATCACAACAACACATTTTCCGTCATGACTCGCACCCCAGCTCACCCTGTCTATTTCTAAGCTGATTTGCGGCCCCCAAAAAGACAGGAAGCGCAGAAAAAAGGCGCGATATTAATAATATGCGCAATTTTTTACCTAAATTTTAAAGTATCGAAAATTCCGATAACATAAAAACGTGCCGATTTTTAAATTTGTCGAAATAAAGCTCAACACTAGTAATTTAATAAATTTTTTTTCCCTTTTTTAAACCCAGAAACTAAAGTCCTTCATTCTTAATTCACATTAAAACAAAAAAAAAACTGTAGAAACAAAACACACTCGCTCTTTCAGTTCACTTTCTGGGGAAGGGTATCCGGAAACCAGGAAAGAATATTAAGATTCCCCTTGGGGGCCCGAATCCAGGAAAGGAACATCAAATTTGAACCAGAAGGGAAAAAGGGGTGACGGGACAGTCAAAACCCTTGAGGGATGCGTCTTTATTTGGATTTGCCTCTACCATTAAAGCCTGGGGACTGGGTTTTCCAGCAAACGGGCAGTCTCTCAGGAAAAGTTCCCCCAAAGGACTGGTTTCGCTTAAGTTTGTTGTTCCTCGTCAAACAAACCCCTCCATTGTATGGGTTCTTCCCGGAATGTTGATGGAGGCAGGGGAGGTCTTTGGAGGATTGGAGAGGTGAGTAAGTCAGTGAGGCTGGGAAAAAAATCCCTTGTGGCAGAGCTCAAGTTGCCCTCGCCAAAATAAAGTAAATTTGGTGGCAAGATGAAAAGGTTTAGCCCGGAGTAGGAAGATCACGACCAGTCAACTCATCTTTGATTCGCCTGGCAAGGCCTTCTTAAAAGGCAATACAAGAGCCTCATTTTTCCAGGCAAGCTCTAAGACTAGGGTGTGGAAACATATGACATATTGACCCACTGTGGAATTGGCTTAGCGCAAACTGTGCAGAGATGTCGCAGCAGAGGCAGTGTACACAAGTTACATAGTTTGTCAGGGGGAAAAAGAAATCCTCCAGTTCAGTTCATTTTTTTAAAGTGTTGCTAAAATGTTTAAAGATTTCCAGAGGGAAAGGGAAAAAACCCCCACCATTGTCCTCATGTTAGGGAAAAAAAATTCCCCTTCCTTATCCAATCTGGGAATCGGAATAAACCCCTGGGGTCAACGACCCCCTCCAGAATTCCATCACTATAATTGTTATATTAATTAGAAAGTACCAGACCCTTTTCAGAATCCTAGTCACTATAAAAATTGTTTTGATCACGCTCCAAAATTCATCCAAACCCTACTTAAAAAATCTGTTATGAATCACCATGCAGTTTCCTCTGGCAGGAGTTCCCCGTCTCCCCCGGTCTAACAGTAAAAAAACCCTTTCTATGTTTATGTAGAAACTTTCGTTCCCCAAGCCATAGAGGATGCCCCCCTTGTTCTAGATACAGTCCTGGGTAAAAATAAATCTTTAGCGAGATCTCTATATTGGCCTTTAATATTTTTAAAAACATATTTATTATGCCCCCCCCGAAGCCGTCTTTTCTCTAAACTAAATAACCCTAACCTTCCTAATCTTCTGGGTTATTGCAGTCCACCCAGTCCTTTTATTATTTTTGTTTCCCCGCCTTTGTACCTGTTCAAGCTCTACAATGTCTTTCCTGTGCACTGGTCCCCCAAACTGTACACAATATTCCATGTGTGGTCTAACCAGTAACTTGTATAATGGGAGAATAATGTTCCCATCATGTGCATCTATGCCCCTTTTAATACAACCCATGATCCTATTGGCAGCTGCTCCTGACACTGGCTGCTACAGTTAAGTTTACTGTCCACCAGGATTCCCAAGTCCTTCTCCATGTCAATTATACACAGTGATTTTCAATTTAACAAGTAGACATGTAATGGATTTTTCCTCCCCATGTGCAAAACCTTGCAATTATCAGTGTTAAACCTCATTTGCCATTCTGTGCCCGGCCCCCAAAACCTATCCAGATCCTTTGTAATAACACTTATCCTCTATTGTGTGGTTTCCCTTTTACAGAGCTTAGTATCATCTCCCAAGATCGATATTCTACTGTGCAATCCCTGTGTAAGATCATTAGGAAAAATATTAAAGAGGATAGGGCCCAATACTGAGCCCTGTGGTACCCCACTAGTAACAGGGATCCAGTCTGAATATGTACTGTTAATTACCACCCTTTATTTTCTATCAGTGAGCCAGTTGCTTAACCACTTGCACACATTTTCCCCAGTCCAAGCATTCTCATTTTACTTACCAACCTTTTATGTGGAACAGTATCAAAAGCTTTAGAAAAAGCCAAATATATGACATCCAGTGCCTCAACCCGATCCGGTCTGGAACTAACTTCCTCATAGAAGCTGATGAGATTAGTTTGACAGGACCGATCCTTCATAAATAGTGTTGAGCGATTATTATCGACAAAGTTGAAATCGGCACGGTATTTACGTTGATCGGATTTTTTAGATAAACGCGATAATTTAGGTTAAAATCTGTGCGTAATCTATTAATATCGCGCCATTTTCGGCGCTTCCTGTTATTTTGGCGGCCAGCAAATCAGCTTACAGAATAGAGCAGGGTGAGCTGTGTGTGCGAACTCATGACTGGGATGTGTATGGTTGCGATTGGCTGAAAAATCACATGACTCGTTTTACATAGAACACCCTTCCTGTTCATGATCAGTGTGTGGGCAGTATCTCAAAGCAGTGGACGTGCGCTCTGCCTCTGTGCAAACAGCTCAGCGAAATTATTCTATTTGTTCACAAAAGACAGCTCTATTTTAGCTGTGATTTCCTTAGAACTTAGGTAGATCAGAGATGTGCAGATTTTAGGTAGTTAGGCAGAGAATTTTAAAGGCGCATCTACCGCTGTAAAGTCACGGGGCGGCGCAGGGGGGGGGCTGCGGGAGAACACAGACAAGCTCTTTAAAGAATACTGGATATTGTGCACCCAGACTTAGTGTAGACATTGCATTGCAATAGCTTTATTATTAACAGTTTTCTGTTGAAATATTACTTGGATATTGGGCAGCCTGAACTTATATTAGGATACAGATCTTTCTAGTAACTGCAGGTCTATTTGTTAGGGGCAAAACTCCACTTTTATTAAACAGTATACATTTCAGATAGGTGTTTTTTTTCAATTTTGCCCAGTCCAGCTTGGTTGATAGAGGTACCTTGCAGTTAAATTTGAATCAGCAATTTTGTAGTCACCACAGGTGTATTGATAGTGCCCAAAAAAATACCTTTTATTATTCCCTATACATTTCAGATACGTGTTTTTTTCACTTTGGCGCAGGCCAGCTTTGTTGATAGAGCTATCTGGCAGTTAAATTTGAATCCATCAATTTTGTAGTCACCACAGGTGTATTGATAGGTGCCAAAAAATACCTTTTATTATCCGTATACATTTCAGATATGTGTTTTTTTCACTTTGGCGCAGCCCAGCTTTGTTTGGGTAGAGCCACCTTGCAGTTAAATTTGAAAACCAGCAATTTTGTAGTCATCACAGGTGTATTGATAGGTGCCAAAAATACCTTTTATTATCCGTATAACATTTCAGAACGTGTTTTTTTTTCACTTGGCGCTGGCCCGATTTGTTGATAGAGCCACCTTGCAGTTAAATTTGAATCCAACAATTTTGTAGTCACCATAGGTGTATTGATAGGTGCCAAAAATACCTTTTATTATCTGTATTGTAACGGGTTGCACCGCGGTCCGGTCCACGGACCGCGGTCGCACCCGTGTCCCCCGCGGCAGGTCCCCGGCGGGGACGGGTGCCGCCGCGGGTCCCACTGCCGCCCGTGGGGTGCATTTCCCTCCCGTCTCCTCACCTGACCGCGCTCCCGTTCGGTCCGCGTCCCCTGCTGGCCGGAATGCGCATGAGCGCCCCCTAGCGGCGCGGGGTTTGCCTCGTTCATGTAGATTTAAAGGGACAGTGCGCCGGTAATTGGCTATTGCCGGGCGCTGTCTCTATTTAAAATTTTGGTCCCACGTCACTTCCCCGCTGGATCTTTGTTGCCCCCGTGCCTTTGTTTTAAAGCGGGTTTCCTTTATAGTCTAAATTTGCCCTTGCCGTTTTCCGACCTTGCTAAGTTTTTTGACTCCGAACCCCCTGCCGCCTGCCCCCGCCTTATCGCCTGTACCCGACCACGAACCTTCCGCCCTGCCCTGATTATCGCCTTCCCCCGACCCCCAAAAAACCCTTGCCGGCCCCGCCCTGGGCCAATTTCTGCCGCCCACCCTACGGGGTTTTGGGAATACTATTTTTTACCTCCCGGGAAAATTGGGCTGCCGCCCCAGGGAAGTCGCGTCAGGGGGGACCCAAACCCGGTAGCCTCAACCGGGAACAAGTCCAAACCCGCTTTTCGGCGGGCCTCTTGAAAACCCGGGGGGGTACTTAATTCTTTCCCCGGCCCTGGGTTTTCTATCCCTCCCGCGGTTTGGGCCCGCGGAAAACCCCCCACCAAGGGCCGTTACATGTATACATTTTAGAAAATGGGGTTTTTTTCACTTTGGCGCAGGCCAGCTTTGTTTTATTTTTAAACCACCTTGCATTAAATTTGAAACCACAATTTTGTAGTCACCACAAGTGTATTGATAGGTGCCAAAAAAAACCTTTTATTTTCCGTTTTTTAAAAATTTCAGATAGGTGTTTTTTCACTTTTGCCCAGTCCAGCTTTTTTTGATAGAGGCAAACCCTTTCAATTTAAATTTTAATACAGCAAATTTTTTTTTGATTTGAGGGGTTTGGAATAGCTGTGATTGCCGTCTTTTAAAAAGAGCGTTTTCCCAAAAAATCTTTCCCTAAACCCCCCAAAATTTTTTCTTTTGAACATGGGCGAAATGCAAGGGGGTAAGCGGGGCAAAAAAAGGGGGGTTTGGGGCATGGAGGTAGAGGTACGAAAAGAAGGTGCTCCTTCCGTGCTGGCGACAAAAACGCCCAAACCCGGATTGTCGGTTGGGGCCCGGGGCCTCAGGCCTTTCATCGGGTGAGGGGGGGCCCTCTTTAATTTTCGTAAAAGAAAAGCGTCGCCAATTTTGTTTTTTTAGTGGTTTAAAGCAACCTGCTTTCCCCCAGTCTTACCTTTCCCCGTCCTCCCCCGTCCCCCGGCCCCAAATGTCGCTTTAGCATCCCTCAGCAATCCCTCCAAAAATGAAGGGGAAGGCAGCCCAAAAAATCAAAAACTTGTGGATAATCCATTTTTGAAGACCTCTTTGATGGGGCAAAAATGGGGGTTGGGGGCGAAGGAATTTTTTAAAAGATAAGAGGCCCCCAAAAGGATGATTTTCTCTGCTTTTGACGCCCGTTACTGTGCCATCAGAGGAGGGGAAGGAAGCCGGGGCAAAAAGGCAAAAAATCCCCCGGGGGGGGTCCCGGGAATTTCCCTGCAGTCCCTCTTGCTTGTTTGCCGGGAGGGCCCGGGTGCAGAATGTTTAGGGGCGCGAATTCACCTGTGTTTTATGATGATGATTTACGACATTGCGGGTCCCCAAAGTGGTTTTTAAAACTGAATTTGCTTGCGAGCGCTTTATTTACTGGACGAGGAGGAAAACAATGGGGTAGTGTCAATACGGGGCTGCCTCCAAAAAAGGGGGAGGGGGGCCAGAAGTCCGATGATATGAATTTCCCCCAAACCACGGTCAGCGGAAACCCCGCTCCTTTGTTATCGGTCAAAAAGGTCCAGGACTTCAAGCCGGGGCCTTCTTTGAGAAAGCCTCTGATTCACCAGCGATGTCATATGCCGCCTTTGCCGAAAAGCATAGTAGAGGCAAGAACTTAGGTGTTTAACCCCCCACCAACATGTTAGTCACATGCAGCGATGCATGAGTTGAAATGGAGGCAACATGGCCCAAAAAAAAGGCCAAACGGCCCGGGGCTTCCAACCACTGTCACACCTCTGTCTCCCCTCCCCTCCCCCCGCCACCCCCCAAGCGTTCCCTCAGCTGCCCATGTCTTCGGTCATGATCAGGGTAGCCTGTTCACCCTCCCCCGCCCGAGTACCCCCAGCACCCCCAAAAGGGCCCCATCCACCCTTCTCCTCCCACAGTTTTGACCCTGCACGGTTTACAGGGCCTTTCTAGCAGCCACCCTTCTTTTTCCCAGGTTTGGGAAGAGAAAAACACTTTAACCCAAAAACCATCCCAAACCCAAAACCCTGAATGTCGCTTGCCAGGCTTTTGGCCCTTGGAAATGTTGCCTTTCCGTCTGGTGGACAGAGGGTCCGCCACGTCTGGCCCTTGCCTGCCCCCAATACCCAAACCCAGCAGGAATTTCTTTGCCAGAAAAAAGCCGTCCCTGCCCTGGCACCACGTGTCATCTAAAAATTTTTAAGCGGTTGTCTGCTTTTTGTGTCCGGAAAAAACCATCTACCACGACAATGGACTAGTAAGCAGGGCCCAAAGGCCGCTATATCTCTGTGACAGCTCACTGGGGGAGTGGGGGATGTTCTGGGGGTGACGGGTGGCTCTCAGGTCGGCGGACGCTCTTTAAACCGCAGGATGGTAGGGTCTTTCCCCCAAGGCCCCCTGGTGGCATCACGTGCCCAGAGAAACCAGGCCGTGTTGAAATTAATCTGTCTTGGAGACGTCCACACACAGGTCAGGAGCTGTGGAGGTCTCCAGCAACGAGACCGAGCGCTGGCTGGGTGCAAGAACTTGTGCCAGGCAAGGTGGTGTGCGATAACGGTCGAAATCTGCTGGCCGCCCTTAAGATCGGTAGGCTGGAGCACATCCCTTGCCTGGCACATGTCATGAACCTTGTCGTCCAGAAATTTCTAAAGAGCTACCCGGGTCTGGACTGCCTGCTGAGGAAGGCTCGAGGTCTGAGTTCGCACTTCCGCCGTTCGCACCCTGCTTCGTCCCGCCTGGCTGCGTTGCAGCGTCAGCTTCCCGTCAACCGTCTCATTGTTGATGTGGCAACACGCTGGAATTCCACCCTCCACATGCTCCAGCGATTGTGGCAGCAGCGCAATGCCATTACGCAGTACGAAGTGACACATGGCCTGACAAGCAGCGGTGCGGACCTCGGGGTGTTGAGCCCCGAGAGTGGAGGCAGTGTGAAAGAGCTCTGCACCATCCTTGCCAGTTTTGAAGAAGCCACCAAATGGTCAGTGCGGACAATGCCTTGTCAGATGAGCATTGTGGTGATCTTAGTTCTGGAACGATCGTTGGACACTCTGAAACAACAGGTCCGCCAGCGACGGAGGAGGAGACGGAGACAGATGCGGACACGGAGCCTTTCTCTCCATCAAATCCACAAGGCCCGACAGTTTCACAATTTTATCGGTCTTCATTAGGCAGTGGTTCGGGGTCCAGGGCTAGTGCAAGGCGGCGCATCAGCTCTCAGGGTGCATCATCTGAGGCAAGTCAGGGCTGTGTTGAAGCTGTGCCGGAGGAAGCGGAGGAGGAGGAGGGTATTCCTAGGACACGACGTTTACGACGTCCTGCCTTGGAAAGAGGTTGGCGCGAATTTGAGGGGAGGAGGAAGATGAGGAAGATCAGTTTGCTAGTGCCCCTCGACCCAGAGGCTTGGGAAATCAAGGCTCATCTCTCACATGAGTGCTTGGATGCGCAATTTCCTCCAACATGATCCTCGCATTAAGGCCATCAAAATGAACAAACAGATACTGGGTGGCCACCCTCCTGGATCCCGGTACAAAACAAAACTCAGCACTTTCCTTCCACCCACCCAAATAGAGAGTAAAATGCAGGAAATGGAGACCTTGCTGATTGATCAACTGGAGACATCTGTTGCGTCTGCTTCACGTTCCTCAAATGTCACGGTGGAACAACATCAGCGACGTGACAGCAGTAGAGTGCCAAGTAGCCGTTTAGGCAGCAGGCAAGGTGGCAGAAGCCTAATGGGTGACCTCTGGCAATTTTATTTACCACCACACCAACGCATGCACTGCAGGGCACACATCCAACACACGAGACCAGCTTAAGATCATGGTGCACGACTATCTGGTCTCAACACCGATGTTTTTGTATGTGTTTCGGACCCAATTTGACTTCTGG
>JAODAL010071791.1:0-15385 GCA_025379985.1 Phyllomedusa bahiana
TTGTTTGCATAATTCCTATTATAATTTACCCCCGAACCCCAGCAAAACCCAGAGAACTGTCTAAAAAGGGTTTTTCTGAGATTTTGGGCCAAATCTCCCTAAGGGGGGTGGGGGGGTTCCAAAAAAAAATAACAAAGTTTTCCTTTTTTTCCCCATTTTTCAGCAACGCGGGTTCCACTGGTTTTTTTTACTTGACTGTAAAGATGATAAAATTGCTTAAACCATCACTGATTTGAGCATTTTTTGTAAATTTATATTTTGGGAGGGGTCAGAAATAAAAAATATTTAATTAGTTTATATTAACCCCTTTAAACCCAACCCTTTCTTTTTTTTTTTTAAAATTTAAATTTCTTTTCCCAAGAAAAATATGTAAAGAAGTATATTTTTCTTCTGTTAATTTGTTTTATGTTCGTTTTTTTTAAACAAAATCATCCATTTATTTAAATTTGTTCGGGTTTATTTATGGTTGTGTGGATTTTGGGTTTTTTTAAATTTTTTTTTAAATTGCATGTGCAAAAAAATGTATTTTAAAATACCCGGGTTGCGGGGGGCTCCGTGCCCCGCGGGCCGGACGCTCTTTTTCCCCTTGCCTGTTCCCTGAAACTTACAAGGCCGGCCCTGCTGCAGTCTCTCTCCCACGGCGCGCGGGGCAGTTTTAAATTTTAAAAAGGGCCAGCGCACCGTAATTCGCTATTCCCGGTCGCTCCCCCCTTTTTAAGCCTCCCCTTTTCCCTTTGGTTCCCCTCTGGTTCTTTAGTCCCTTTTTGCCTATTGGGGAAAGAATTCCTGAGTTTTTCCTTTAATACCGTTTACCATACCTTCTTCCCTACGTCCCTCGACCACAAACCCTCTGCTGCCTGCCCGGGCCCTTTTATTGCCGGGTCCCCGACTATGTCAAAGCCCTACGATTCTTTTACCCGCTAACCTTGGCTCCCATCGAAAAGCAAAGGTCAGGGTCAGGTAAGCGACCTGGGGTAGAATCCTGCCGCAGCAGGGCCGTTTTTCCCAAATTGGGCCGGGGTGGGCCCACTGCCCGGGGGCCCCAGTTTCCCAGGGGGCCCCCCCGGGCAGCCCCTCCCCTGCCCAGTGGAGGGGACACCCGGGGCCCTCCCCGGGGGCTCCCGGGAAATTGGGCCGCAGCGCCGGTCGGAGCGTCGCGGGGGGGCTGGGGTTTCCCTTGGCGGGCCCCGGGAGTCCCCGGCGCGGTCGGGGCCCCCTCATCAAAACGGCTGCATGGCCGGGTCACAGGACCCAGCCAGGCACCCACCCAAGGGCCCGCCGCCTGCACCGCGCTGTGCAAGCAGAAGCCCAGGCTGAACATCTTGGGGTCTACTGATCCCGTTTTGTTTAGCTCCCGGAGGCGCGGGGGGAGGGCGCGATGTGTGGGCGTCATAGGCGCCCCCTCCCCGGCCCTTTCCCTTGCTGTCAGCGGCCCCCGGTCCGGGTGGAGAAAAGGGGAAAGGGAAAATCGGTTTAAATTAAAATTTTTATTTTTTTTATTTTTTTAAAACTACTGGCACTACCTGGAACAATGGGGGAAACCTTTCCTGGAAACAATGGGGGGACTACCTGGCAACAATTTGGGGGCACCTACCTGGAAAAAATGGGGGCATAAATGGAACAAAAAGGGGGGCACCTACCTTTGGAACAATGGGGGGGGACTTTCCCCGGGGAAAAATGGGGGGGACCTAACCCGGCAACAATGGGGGGCAATACCCGGCAACAATTTGGGGGCCCCTAAACCCGGCAACAATGGGGGCCAAACCCACCTGGCAAAATGGGGGACCCACCTGGCAAAAAATGGGCACTACCTGGCAACAGAGGGGGCATCTCCTGGCAACAGAGGGGGGATTTCCTGGGAAAAAATGGGGGGGACTAGCTGGCAAAAGAGGGGGCACTTGCTGGCAAAAAAAAGGGGGCAATACCGGCAACAAAAGGGGGCAAACCCACCCGGCTAACAAAGGGTGGGGACCCCACCTGGCAACAAAGGGGGGGATCTACCTGGCAACAGAGGGGGCACTACCTGGCAACAAAGGGGGCACTACCCGGCAACAAAAGGGGGGAATTTGCTTGGGGGAAAAGGGGGGCACCCAGCTGGAAAAGTGGGGGAAAATAGCTGGCAAAAAAGGGGGGCACTAGGGTGGCAAAAAATGGGGGCACTAGCTGGGAAAAAGAGGGGGGACTAGTGGGGAACAGAGGGGGGGGGGGGGACAAGGTGGCAACGAGGGGGCACTGCTGGCAAACAATGGGGGCACCTACCTGGCTTTAAAAAAGGGGGGCACCAACCCCGGCTTTTCGAGGGGGAATTACTTGCCCACAAGGGGCAATTTTACCTGCCTGTTTAAGGGGGACTACCTGCTTTTTGGGGGGGTTTAATTTCCTGGCTATAAGGGAAATTTTCCTGGGTTTCTTCCAAAGCCGTTATTTCAGTTTTGGTGGAGTGGGGGGTGGGTTTTTGAAGGGGCGTGGCTTACTGGAAAGATTTGGGGGTTTCCCCTGCAAATTTTTGCCGCGGCGCGCTCGCGCACCCCCCGTCAAAATTCCCGCTTTTTTATTTTTAAAAAAATTGGGAACTATGTATTTCCTACTTACTAAAAGTTTGGGGGCCCCTAACAAAAAGGGAAAGGAAAAGCAGCGAAAGGGGGTTTCTGATTTAAAATGAGGATTCTAAGATGTTTTTTGTTTACCTTCTGCAGGGGGACGAGTGGCGGCCGGGACAAGGCGTCATGTCGGTCCCAGAAGGAAGGAGAGGAAAAAAGGAAAAAAAAAGATTAAAAGAAAAGGGTGGGTCGAAAAGGACGTCTCCCGGTTTAGGTCCCCGGTGTCAGGGGTTATTTTGCTATTATATTCCATCAGTGCTAAAGTCTTGTCATGTAATGGTGAGGGGAGCTGGTAATGTTTTGTTTGTTTTTTGGTGTGTTTTTTTTTTTTTTTTTTTGGGGGGGGGGGGCATACACCTCTCTGCCCGGGGGCCCATATGCTGTTAAGACGGCCCCTTGGCCGCAGCAAGTCCATCCCGCTTTGCGGTGGTCTGGGGGAAAAACCGGGACCTATTTAGTTTTCCACCCCCTGGCGGGGCTTACGCCATCGCTTGCGGTGGTCCAGAGGACCCCCTCCCGCTGTCTGACACTTTTTGGGTGCGGTGGCCAAATAACTTTTTTTTTCCCAAAATTTTCCCCTCGTATTCCCCTTACTATAAGGACTTGAAAAGGGGACAGTACAGCTAGGGGATTACCCACCCCGATTCCAGATGCAATTTATTGTTTAAAGTTGTTTTTAAAGGAAAAAAGGGATTATTGAAGGTTTGGGCATAGTTTTGTGTAAAAAGGTAGGGTAGGATATACAAAAAAAAAGGGGAAAAAATGTTTAACTCAGGGAAAAAACAGAAACATGGCCATATCACTGCTAGTAAGCTGAAGTGGATAAACACGCATATTGTTTAGTCTCACTTCAGTTTACTAGCGTGGTAGGGCCATTTTTCTGTTTTTCTTCTGAGAAAATTTTTTTCCCCCTTTTTTGTATATTTTGTTTTTTTTAAGGGGGGGAAAGGACTGAAAATAAATGAGGAGCCGTAAGGAGGCTTGCAGGCTTACAATATAGTGGCCATTATGTTAACCAATCCCTCATATTTGATATTTTTCCATATGGAAAATAGTTTTTTTCCCCAAACAGTACTGGGATTGGATGCCAGTGCAATGCCAGCATTGCCCCCCTCTGCATGGAAAGGTGTGCGAGGTCTGTCTTAGGGTATTTGTGCATCTGTTTATTTCCCCAATAGGTACTGTGGTTTTTTTGGTTTTTTTTGCTGCTTGTAAATGTGTCAATTTAAGGTGCAGCTTTCTGTCCCTGGGGAGAGTATATGGATTACCCCCAAATCAGCGCCCGGGGGTTTTTTCTTTAATAGCATGGGGGCCTATTTTCCTCTATGCTGTGTTTAGTTCATTCAGCTTTATACAGGGGGATTTAGGGCCCAGTTTCTTTTTTTTTCTAAGGTGGGGGTGGGTTTCCCTGGTTTGCAGTCGAGGCTCCTGCATGGAATTGCCCTTTCGGACGGGGTTTTTCATTTTGGGTAGGTAGTGGTTTGTTTAAATGTTAAGGGGACATGATAGGTCGTATGTTTTTTTTTTTATCGTATCTTTTAATAAAGTTATATTTTATTGTATTTGGCCCGAGGTAATATGTCCCTTATTTTTTAATGTGTTTATTACGAGCATTTGTTTTTATGGGGGCCCAATCCCCAAAAATTCATAAAGACATTGGGGCAAAATTTATTAAGGCATTAGCCAAAAATTCCACCTAAATTTGCGGCAAAAATACATTTCAAAGTGTTTAAGACGTTTCAGACGCTTCTGCGGCTCGCCCGACAAAGGAGCGGGCTTTTTTTAAAAAGGGGGCATGGTTTCACGGAAAAGGGTGTTGCTTAAATGCGACTGAGTTTTGGCACAGTTTCTGCCGTAAAAGTAAGCCAACTTAATTGTGGTAAAAAAACTTAACTAGAATTTCTAATCTGCCCAATTTTAAACGCTGTGATAAATTGGCCATTGAAAGTGTTGGTCTAAGTTTACACGTCAAAAAGCAGACACTATTGAAAAATTCCCCCAAAATGTTGTTATTTTTTTCCTAGTTTTTATAAACCCAGAATAGCACCCTTAATCCAGAACAAACCCCAAATTATCTAAGAATTTTAGACTCTAATTCAGACTGTATAACACTAACCCTAAAACTCAGCCATTATTCCAGACCAAAACCATATAGGAAGGCCCAAGAAAAGAAACCATGATTCAGTCCTGAGAACCAAAACTTCAGACTGCAACTTAGATTCCTTGTAATTAGCTATCATAGGTGTAAACGTTTACACACAGTATAATTAAAGTTTTACTCAGAACTATACAGGAAAACAGTGATGTTCCCCTCAGTTCACAATGGAAAGCTTTACTAAAAACCAGCAAATATGCTGTCATTGAAGGCCCTCTATAAGGCTCTATAAAAGTCAAGAGCAGGATTGACGTTTCTGGACAATGTGAAGAGGAACCACCTTAGATAATGAAACCCTAGTAGGGAGCTTTAGAAAGTTCCCTCTGAATAAAAGTTAAAGAAAAATTTTGAGAGCCCCAAGCAAATAAGACCTTGCCTGTAGAACCTCTATGTTATTTTAGAGGGGGCACAAAGTACAGATAGCAGCTCTGGATCCGAGCAGAAAATCCTAAATGCTCCCATAAGGTCAGTAGTAGAATGAGTATGGTCACTGACTTGTCATTGTTAAAATACTTAAAGGGGTTGTCTTGCTACAATGATTGGGTTTTAATTAAAAGATCTTTAAAAACAAGCAGTTTTCCCAATATATGTTCATTAAAATTCCTAGTTTTTGAGTAAGCCCTGTTAGTATACTACATCAGCTTCAAAAATCTCTATGCAGTGACCTGTTGATCCTTATCTCACTGGGCCCGGGTCTGTATGACTCATCAGCCTCTGAAAAAGTCAGAGAGAGAACCTCCCCAGCCAAAATGCTTTTTAGTGGGGGAGGAGGGGGGGTTGGGGCTTCTGTGTCTGGCTCCTGGATTAACCTGGGGTTTTGCCTGTTTCCCCTCCGCTCTCTCACAGATAGATTGCAGCGTGCCCCTTGTGTTATTATAATAGATGTATCTCTGGAGCTTGACATAATAATACTAACGACCAGGGGGCATGTGAAGGGTTCATGTTTGTGTACTAGTCACATCCGGAGTTATAACATTCACAGCTGCCCTGTGTCTGTTTGACGGGGTTGTTTGTTGCTTGAGTGTGCAGATTTGTAGCTAAGAGGGGTAAGGAACACTTTCATCCCCTGTCTGGTCCACCATAGATCACCCTTTCCCCGTCTCCGGACGTGGGACGAGCAGCATGCGGGTTAGACCTAGGCAGGCACACACGGGGTTAACTCTGGCAGAAAACCCCCCCCGGGCCCCCCCCCCACCCTGCTGTAAGAATTATGGAGGAGAGCTTTTTTTGTGGCTGAGGGGAGGGGGGAAAAGGGAGAAAGAGGCAGAAAGAGGCACCCCCTAAATTAACTCCCAGCCCAATGACTTAGGCAAAAGCTTGTAATGAGACAACTCCTTTAATTCTCCTCTCACGTAGATCCTTTCTTGCTCACTTGCCTTCTCTTTGGCTCTGGGAGCCTCCAGACATAACATCAAGATGCTGTCAAGCACTATGACAATACATGCTGCAGTACCTGGGATGCAAGGCTATTTGAGCAAGAGCTAGGCTGTTATTATTCAGCTAAGCACCCACTCTAGTGTGGCAAAGGGGCACCTGTGCAGGATGCTGTAGAAGAAGGCCCCTTAATCACCACTTTAAAAAAGTGTATTGCTGATCATTAAGGGTTTAAAACAATGCTTTTGCTATGACAACCTCTTTATTATTATTATTATTATTATTATTATTATTATTATTATTATTATTATTGTTTATTTTAAAGCGCCATTGGTTCCAGGGCGCTGACTTTGAGGGGATACATAATAACATATGTAAAACAAGTCAATGAAAGTGTTTAATGAAAATTTGGGCACGACAGGGGGGAAAAGGGGGACTCTCCCCGGGGGGTTACAATCTAAAAGGAGGGGAAAGAGACAGAAGTGGGGGCAGACATTTTTTGGGGGGGAGGGGTAGTGGCAGCAGGGTTATTATAGGTTATGGGCAAGCTTGAAAAAATGGTTTTCAATTGTTTTTTGAAGTGGTGATATGGAGGGATTTGTGTTTGGGGGGGGGTTGATTTCCCAGAGTGGGGGGGAAAGCCGAGAGAAGTCTTGGAGAGGGTTATTGTGAGGAGTGATAAGGGGAGAGCAAAAGGAGAAGGTCCTGTGGGGAGCGGAGTTTGCGTGGGGGGGTACTGGAGATTAAGGCAGAGATGTATGGAGGGGGGGGTCAGGAGAGCCTTGTAGGTCAGGGTTGAATGAATTTGCTGGCAGGGGACCCAGTGAAGAGATTGACAGAGGGGGGGGAAAAGGGGGAGTAGCGGGGGAGGGGTGGATAAGACAGGCAGCAGATTGAAAAATTTTGGGGGGGGCAAGAGTGCTAGATAGGAGCCAAAGAAGGATGTTGCAGTAGTCTAGGCGGGAGATGACAAGGGTTGGACCGATTTTTGTGTGTGAAGTTGAGGAACAAAACGGATGTAGAGTTTTTTTTTAAAGTGGAGGCGGCAGCAGAGGTAAGGGTTTGGATGTGGGGTTTGAAAGATAGAGCAGAGTCAGGATTACCCCAAGGCAGCGGACTTGGGGGAACAGGTGGAGTGTAAGCCGGACTGAGATAGAGAGTCGGGGGGCAAGGGTGGATTGGATGGGGGAAAGATGATGAGTTTGTTTTCTCCAATTTACCCTTGGGAACGTGAGAGAAAAAGGGAGGAAATGGACGATAGACAGTCTGGGATCCGGAAAAGCAGAGGGGTAACATCGGGCCCGAATTAAGTTGGGTTCTCAGCTACAGGGGGTAATAAAAGCCTTGGAGGCTATGAGCCCCCCAGACCAAGAGTGTAGAGAGAGAAGAGTAAAGGACCCGGAGACCCTGGGGACCCCCAACGGAGTGTCCGGGGGGAGGGGTGGGTGAGAATGAGAGACGTGAAAGCCGATCAGTGAGGTTGAGAGTCCAGGAAAGGGCCAAGCCCGGATCCCGGGGGAGGAGAGGATTTGTAGCAGGGGGAATGGTCGACAGTGAAAAGGGCAAGGACAAGTCTAAGAGGGGAGCCGAGTAGTGGCTGGGGGCTTTGGCATTGCTAGGTCATTAGTGATTTTGGTTTTAGGCGGTTTCGGTAGAGTGGTGGGGTGGGAAAAACCGATTGCAGTGGGTAAAGAAGAGAGTTGGGGGAGAGGGGGGGAGGACATCTGAAGATAGAGTGCTCTGAGGTTTGGAAGAAAAAAGGGAGCAGTGAGATGGGCATAGTTGGACAGAGAGGGGGGGGAAGGGTTGTTTTTTTAAGGTTGGGCTGTAGAAATGTTTAAAGGCGGAAGGGAAGATGCCAAAGGTTTTTCGATGGGTTGAAGAGTGGGGGGGGCTGGGATGATAGAAGCACTGGGGTTGGGATGAGATGGGGGTAGTGGGTCAAGACTACGGGTAGTGGGGTTGGTTTTGGCAGTAAGAAAAGGTTGCATGAGTGACAGGGGGGAAGCAGGTTAAGGGGGAAGAGCATTTTTGCGAAGTAGAAGGGGTGGTGTGGATGGGGTGCAGTTTTCTCGATGGGGTTTTATCTTCTGGGGAATGAATGGAAAAAAGTCATTGCTAAAAGGAGGGAGGGTGGGGGGAGGTTGGTGGGTGGAGGAAGATTGAATTTTTTGAATAATTTTTGGGGGTTGTGAGACGGGGGGATATGAGAGTGTAAAATTAGTTCCTGTTTGGTGAGGTGAGTGAGATTTAAATTATGCAGTGATTGTTTGTATGAGGAAAAAGTCATGGGTGGAGCGAGTTTTCTTCCAGCGGCGTTCTGCAATTTAAAAGACGCCTCGGTTTGTTTTAGTGGAGTTGTTTCAGGGTTTTGTTGATTTTGTGGGTTTTTGTTGTGGGAGGAGGACTAGTAAAGGGGGGTGGTGATTGTGGGTTGTAAAAAAAGGGTGGCGGTCTGAGTCATTAAATGGGAGTTTGGTTAAAAGAGGTGCAAAAGAGTCAGAGAGAGTGAGACGGTTGAGCTTTGTAGTTCCTGCGGGGCGTACTGGATATGAACGGGGGGAGCGGTGGGGTGGGAGGGTGGAGAAGGTAAGATTTTGGGGTCAAATGGGGTGGGGGAGTTTGAGAGGTCAGATAGGGGGCGGGCGGGTGAAGATGAGGTCCTGTTTGGTCCATTTTTAAAAGTGGCTCTGAAGTCAGGGAGAGGTCAAAAGGGGGCAGAGTGAAAGGAGTTTGTTGGAAGAAAGGTGGGGTTGTCGTTGGGAATTGAAGTCCCCCATGATGATAGTGGGATTGGGTGGAAAAAAGTGGAGAAGCCGGAAGAAAAAGTGGCAAAAAGGTGCGACAGGGCCTGGGGTCGGTAGATAACGCCACTTGGGGGTTTTGGGGCGGGCGAGATGAGGGAGGGGGGGGGGGGGGGGGGGGGGGGGTGGGGGGGGGGGGAAGGGGGAAAAAACCCCCCAGGGGGGGGGGGGGGGTAATTACCCAAAGAGAAAGTGCAGCAGGGGAACAGTGTCAGAGGGGGGGCAGCCAGGTTTCAGTAGACAAGGAAGAGTAAGTTGCGTGAGATGAACAAATCTGTATGTAGGAAAAATTTATTACATACAACCGGCATTCCAGAGAGCTCCAAGGAGAGGGGAGGAGGAGCAGGGGGCAAGGGTATGCGTTCAGGTTTTTAAGGGGTTTTTTTTTAAGGGAAATTTGTAGTGGGTTTAATCTTTTCAAAGAGGCAAGATGATGGTGGAAAAGTTCTGGGGGGCCCTGTGTTAGGGGATGTCCCAGAACCCGAAGGAGCAGTGAGTATGCCCCCCATACCGGATTGCCCCTTCCCAGGTTAAAACTGTTTATGGGAAATTGCATTCAGTCACACTTTGGGAGGAAATGGAAATGTAATTTAATGCAATTTTCATTCAAATTAAAGTTGAGCAGTTTTTCATGTCCAGGCCAATTGCCAGAGCGGTGCCTCTCTCTCAGTGACTTTCAGATATCGGGATTTAACTCCACAAACAAAGCTGCCCCAAAAACCCCCATTAAACAGCAGATTTTTAAGAAATTTGCCACATACTTGCTGCAGATTTCAACCTTGCATTGTAATTTGATTTCCAATTAAAGGGGGTTTTCCCCCCAGCTGTTTACAGGGCAACAGCCAGGTTCAGACTCAGCTTTCGGTTAGGCTGGGGTGAGTCTATAGCAGTGATTGGCATATCAGTTGTAGTATTCCTAGTATTCCATGACTTGAGTCGGAAGTTTATAATCTGTAGTGCACAAAAGCTACAGAGCTATGGGGTTTCAAATTGTGGTAACTTAATAGACAAGCTCAAATGCTAGAGATATGATCACAGGGGGTGACTCACCCCAATGGGTTGGAAAGAGCGCGGAACAATCAAAAGAGAAAGAGCGGGGAGAATGTTCAATAACAAGATAAAAATTGTGACACTATCAGAAGAGGAAATCTTCTTTATCCCTCACCCAAAATAAAAAAAAAGATCCAAAAATTTGGTAAATTTCTTCAAATAGTAAAATTTAAATTGATATTTTTTTCATACATATTTTGCAAATTTCCCAGGCTGCTAAATGGTTACTATAATCTGTTAACCTTGTCCTTATTTCTGTAATAGGGTTGTAACATGTATCAACACAAAATTACTTCAGTGAAATAAATCAAGACAAATTTTAAGCTTTATCAGGGTGTATTTAAAACAAAAAATAAAAAAACAAATATATTTTTTTTTTTGAGCCAAAACTGTAAATACAATTTTCTTAAAAATGACAAAAAGCGAGGTTAAAAATATGAGGCCCCCCACAACAAAAATTTTACTCGGGGGAGGGGAAAGGGGGGAGGGGGGAAGGAAGGAAGGAAGGAAGGGAAGGAAGAAAGGAAGGAAGGAAGGAAGGAAAGGGAAAGGAAAGGGAAAGGGAAAGGAAAGGGAAAGGAAGAAGGAAGGAAGGAAGGAAGGAAGGAAGAAAGAAAGAAAGAAAGGGAGAAGGAAATACTTATCGGTTGATATCAGAATCAGATTCATCTCATTATCATTAAAGGAGGGGGAGAATTTATGGCAGTTATTGTACTTTGAGGGCCCGATAAGAGGAGAAAAGAACTGTTTTTCAGGTAAGGGCCCTGTATGCACCTCCCCCGAACTCATTGGTTTTGGGGAGTGGTTGTACTTCCTGGAGATCTAATAAACCCTTCCTGTTTTGGGTTTAAATTAACTTTTCTCATTTCATCGAGTGTAGTGTACACTTCCTTTGATGCAATGTCTTTAAAGGCAAAGAATAAGGAAGGTTTGTCTCAAATAAAGTCAAGCCCGGGGTTTTTTTTTTTTTTAAAGCAAAAAATAAAAAAAACCCGCTCTAATAAAATCTTTATTTATAAAAATTGTCTATTCGCTGTGTTTGCATTTCAGGAAGTACATTATTCCAAAAAATTTCAAAGTAACCGGTTAATTAATAGTTCAAAGGAAAAGGTGGGGACATTTTCAATAGTGTTTAAAAGTAAGACAGTTTAAGTTAGACCGGACAGCTTTCAATTTTCCATTTTATATAGTTTAGGTCATAAATTGGGGCAGGTTAGGGGTTCTAGTCTAATTTGTTCAAATATTAAGTTGGCTTACTTTATGCCCCTAACCTGGGAAAAAAGTTGGGGCATTTTTGGTGCACATTAAGTCATGCCCCTTTACCTGTAAACCATGCCCTTCTTTCCAATGTCAGACCCCTTTGCGGATGAGGACAGAAGTGTCTAGAAAATTTTTAAAACCATAATAAATGTGGTGTTAAGCATATACAACATTATTTTTGCCCCAATTTTGCCACATTCGGCGCAACTTCCCTGATAAATGTAAGGGAGTTGTCCATTTCAGCTGTTTCTTGGAAATCCATTGATTTTAAGGGAGGATCCGCCCCCTCTCTCTTCAAAAAAGAAGAGGAATTTTTTTTTTGAGATAGATGCAGGTTCCACTATTGAAACCCCGATTGACATTGATGGCATATCCCCAGCAATGTGCCCTCAAAGTCTGAAAAAAGGCACAACCCCTTAAAGGGTTCCACCCAGTGATAAAAGTGATCACGGAGCCAGGGAAGTGTAGGGGGCTGCCCGTTTTAACAGATCCAAATCAGCCCTGTAGCCAATGCGGGGGTTTTACCGGAAAAGGAGGGAATAATCACTAAAAAAAAAGTGAATACCCCCCTAAAGATTTTTTTGGACCCTTTTAGGGGGGCAATCTGTAAAAAAACAAAAAATAAAACAAACCCAAAAATAAAAAAGTGATAGCTCAAACGAAATAAAAAAAATTAAAGTAAAAATTTAAAAAAAGTGTCTTATTTTCAAAAAAAAAAAATAAAACAATATTAAAATAACTGAATGTGGGTAAGATTTAATTTTCAAAAATTGCATGTACGAAAAAACTAAATTTTCTAGTCGCAAAATGGAGAAATTGTGCAGTCAGGATGTGGTTAATTTCTAAGATGTTCCCCTTTAAATGCCTGCCCAGAAATTTATGTTTATAGAAATACGGCAGCGAGTTTGGGCTGTAACAAAAAAAATTGGAGCTTGGTCAAGGTAAATCAGGAAGAGACTTTGAAAATCTTATTTTGTGAAATTTAAAGCCTTTTATAAAAAAAGGGATTTCTGTAATAAATGATCTAAGGACCTAGTGTAGTTCCTTCAATTTTTAGTATGTTCCCATACAGTATGTAAGCCTATGTCTGAAAAGCAATTACCCCCTAAAGGGATTGAGGGTATTAACATGCACCCATACAAACCCGTATTAACGGGGTTTTGAGAAATTTCACATAAATTCTTCTTCATTGACATTTTCCAAACATAATTTGGGTTGGGAAAAAATAAATTCAGCCCTATATTGGTCTGACCCGGTTTCCTGTAAAACTAGAACCAACTTGATTAGTGCTTTTTCACCCTTAAATCTTACAAACGGGTTTTATATCTTGCATTAAAAGAAGACTTCTCCTTTTTTGGGGGGTTTAAACACAATAGATTTTTTGCAGAGTTTCGGGACGTCCCCCTTCACCTTAATTGGTTGCAGACTTCCCCTGACACTGTCTGCGATGATTTGTTCTTGCCCGGAAATGAAGTCTAGTCAGGAACTGGTTTAAAGGCCCCAAAGTTAGTTGAGAAACGCTAAGGGCCATCCAACGGGTGACAAATACTGCTGTTTTTGCGGCCCTTCTCCGGCCCCGGGGGGGGCGGCTTTTTCTCGATGAGGGAGAAAAAACCCCCCCCCTCTCATTGGAAAACCATTCCGTCCGGGTTTTTGGACGGAAGATTGTGCTTTTACAATGTTTTGCCGCCCCACGCCGGCGGCAAAAAAGTCCCGGGAAAACCCGTGCATTGGGATTGCTGCACGGGTTTTCCATAGAGCATAAAAGGTCATTTTTGCCGGGTTTTTTAGGCGGTTGAAAAAACCCCAAACCGGCTGAAAAAAACCCCGGCCGAAAACCTGTGCAGTGGGGACATCCCCTAAGGGTGAATCACAAGCACAGATTGCTTGCAGAAATCTCTGCAACTGAAAATTAATTCTATTCATCCTAAGTGTTTAAAAATTTTTTTATTAGGGAAGGCACCAAGGTGTTTGATGACCAATAAAATGTGAAGCGAAAGATCAGGGGCAATGGTTTAAAGGGTTTTGTTGTGGCTAAGGGTTAAGGGGAACATGCATTTAGATTCCTTATTCCAAAATATCTCCTCTTGTATGGGATTACCAGCTCATACAATTCTTGATAGACTGCCACCATGGTTACTTAGTACAGCTGGTTCCCCCGTTGTTTTTCATTTTGAGGGCCGTCAGGGGCCCTTTAAAAGGGCCCGGGGAAGGTGGGCTGCCCGCCCCCCCCACCCTGTTAGCCCGGACTCTGCACGGGTTGTAAAAAAGCCGTGCAGAGTCAAACCCCAGCTGCCCCACTTAGGGCAGCTGCCACACAGGGGGATGCAGGACGGATCGCTCCCTCCTCCCCCTCCCCTGTATGTATCGGGCTCAGTGAGTGCAGAACATACACAGTAGTGTCGCAGGGGGCGCGGGGTTTCACCACGCCCCCCGCAAAAGCTGAGTGTTGGCTTCCGTCCGTCCAGGAGACCCGGAGCTGATGTAGCGGAGATGACGTCCGCGCTTACATGAATCCCGGGGTCCCGGGACCCGGACACGCTGCGGGATCCTGGAAAAATGAGTGAGTTTTTTTATTTATATCCTTAGCCTAGGGGGGAAAACGGTAAAGGGGGAACTAGCAGGGTACAGGGGGGCAACTGGCTACAGGGGGGCCAAAATGGCTCAGGGGCAACTGGCCAGGGGACATGGCTACAGGGGCAAAACTGGCAAGGGGGTACACTGGGGTAAGGGGGGGCACTGGCTACTGGGGAAAAAAAATGGCTACGGGTGCAATGGTACAGGGTGCAACTGGCTTCCGGGGGCAACAGGCTACAGGGGGCAAAACTGGTTCAGGGGCAATGGCTACAGGGGGCAAAATGGCTAGAGGGGGGAAAACTTGCTGAGGGGGGAAAAATGGTACAGGAGGCAAAACTGGCTACGGGGGAGCAACGGTACGGGGGGCAACTGGGTCGGGGGCAATGGGTACAGGGGGCAACTGGCTACAGGGAAAAAAGGCTACAGGGAGCCACTGGTACGGGGACAACTGGTTACAGGGGGCAACGGCTAAAGGGGGAACTATTGGGTACGTGGCAACTATCATGGCTGCTTGGTTACATCTGGTTTAAGGGGGGTAAAAACATGGCTACAGGGGCAAAATCATGGGCTGGGGCTACTGTCTGGGGTTACAGGGGGTATTTTTCATGGGTACAGGGGCAACTATTTGGGGAAATTGTGGGGCATTATTTTTCGGGAGTGGAGGGGGGCAATTTTTCACTTCGCCCCGATGCAATTTAGCCTAGGAACGACCCTGGCCGTATAACCAGTAACATGCCCTGAATTAAAAAATGAAAAAGAGAGAGCAGGGCTAGGTAAGATGAATTGATGTAGTTTCACGAGCCACAGTCAGCTTCAGACTCACCGTCCTGGTCAGGGTGTGGGGGTTCTATACTTAATGATGTATTAGCTTGCTGTTTTCTTGCTGTAGTATTCCTGTTACAGTGACATGACTGAGGAGATTTATAAGTGTGATATTCAAGGTACAAAGCCCTTAAAAAGGGAAAATTTCTCATGACTTAGGGAAACAAAATCCTTGCTGAAATAAAACTTCGTGGGAGGGAGTCACCATGGGCGAACTGATGATGACAGGTTGCAGCAATGAGAGATAAAAGAGAGCAGGGAGAGGTAAGCATAAGGGTTGTTCCCCTAACATTTTGATTTCCCTTTTTTTGGGTGCTTTTTGAGGGGGAAAAGCGCACCGGGAAAACGGATCCGAAAAACGCAACAATTGATCTTTATTTGGGGTCCATATTGTATGCTTTTTGACTAGCGTTTTACGGATACGTTTTAAAATCCCTTCCCTCTTTCCTGGCCCGACTCCATTCAATTTTTCCTGCCCCGACTCCATTCATATCTTCTCCTTGGGCCCCCATTTTCCCTTATCATTTCTCCTCACCCGTCCTTCATCACTTCTCCTGGCCCGACCCCCATTATCTCTTCTCCTGCGACCCAGCGCGCGACGGCAGCACCGACCCCGGGGACAGCCCCAGCACGCGGGCAGAGCACACTGACCCCCGCAGAGCCCCAGCCCAGCGGGGCAGCACTCTGACCTCGGCCAGCCGAGTCCAGGCACTTGACCTCGGCACAGCTGAGTCCGCCCATGA
>JAODAL010071792.1:0-15385 GCA_025379985.1 Phyllomedusa bahiana
TGCCTTGATTTTTCTCACAATCAAACCTTACATTTATCCACATTGAACCTCATTTGCCAAGTGGATGCCCAAGCACTCAGTGTGTCCAGGTCTCCTTGCAATGTATGAGCATCTTCCATAGATTGCACTACCCTGCATAGCTTGGTGTATCTGCAAAAAATCGAAACCGTGCTATTGATCCCTTCCACTATATCGTTAATAAATACATTAAATAAGAGAGCACCCAATACTGAGCACTGCAGCACACCACTCACAACCGGGGACCACTCAGAGTAGGAGTCATTTACCACAACTCTCTGAGTACGATCCAACTGGCCCTGACCGTAGTTACAGCTCCACACGTTCATGCTGCCGTGCACCTTGGAACAAACCGATAAGCTCAAGGACTGGCCCACCTTCTGTTCTACATATTTGTGAAGGGCTGGTACTGCCTTTTTGGAAAATAAATTACGGCTTGGAACTCTCCACCTCGGCTCGGCACAGGCCATTAATTCTCTGAATGGCGCAGAGTCCATCATTTGGAAAAGGAGGGACTGCAGTACCAACAACTTGGACAGGAGCACGGTCAGCTTCTTCACCTTAGGATGGTTGGATGCATACTGTTGTCTCTTTGCAATCGCCTCGTTGAACGACTGCTGGCACCATGAGTAGCGAGGAGCAGGAGCATCTGGACCTGGAGATGATGGCAAAGAGAAACAGCTCCCTTCTGCAGAGGTGGTGGAGCATTGACTGGCTGCAATGGCATGCATGCCACTGGGTGCTGCTGCTGTGGTGGTAGGATGGACCACCACATCTGAGCCACGTTTCTCCCAGGCCACCGGATGGTGACGCTGCATGTGTTGATGCAGGGCCGTGGTGCCAAAGTTAGCTCTCTGAACACGCTCACTTTCTGCCCACAGATTCTACATATACCCATATTCAGCTCCTCCGGTGTCCTAGCAAAGAACTGCCACACCGCAGAGTAGCTGCTCCCGACCTCGCACTGCTGCTACCCTGCTGACTCAAGGCCACACTACCCATTGCTGGCTGCGCCACTGCCTGACGCACAACCTGACGTCCTCTTCTCCTGAGGATGATGAAGCCCTTGCTCGACCCAGCTCCCAAGTGCAGTCGGCTACATCATCTTTATTAAAATTTTTTGATCTTCCCCTGCTGTCCTCCCCCAAAGGGCCCCCCCTTGGGATGCCCGAGGCTTTTACCCCCCCACAAAATTTAACTCCCAAGGGCCCCCCTCCAAAATCTTTTTAAAATTTGCCCCCTACTGCAAAAAGCAGGGGGAAATTGGGGGGCCAATTTTCTTCGCTGCCAAATACTTTCTGCTGGGCCTTCCCCCCAAAAATTTTTCATCCCGCTGTATAAATGGCGCCAGCCCCGACCCATAGTAGACTCTGGCGAGGGGGCCCGGGTGGGACAGGGGGGCGAAATTTTAGGACGGGGAGGCCCCCTGGGTCCCCTTTCCCCGGGGCCAAACCAAAAAAAAGGGGGGGGTTTTGACCCTTTTCCCCCCACTCTTGGCCCGGGGTTTTTTTAGATGTCCCCTCTGGGAGGGAAAAAGGGTGACCTTTGTCAACCAATCAAGAACCATTGGTTGCTTTAAAAACACACGGCCCTAAAATTTACCCCCACAGTTCTAGCCCACCGAAGTGACCCTTTTGCGACTCCCCTTTCCCCTACTTTCAAACCCTTTTCCTGCCCAAGAATTTTTTTTGGCCCCCTGCCCCTCCCCATTTGAAAGCCTGCCCCCTCTCTGGGCCCTTCATAAATGTTTGTTAAAAAATTAAAATACCTGTTTAAAGGGAAGGGTAAACTGTATATGATAAATACACACCCCCGTAAATTTGAACCCAATTAACCCCCTAACAGGCTTTGGGTAACCTTTTGGGTAAAAGTTTTGGGACAAAAGAAATGAGCAGCAAAAATTAAAATCGTATGTGGGGTTTTTAAAAAATTTTTTTCTATTTTTCTGAAAAACAAAAACAGAAAAAACACTTAATTATGTTGAAGGGGATTTTTTTCGACAAAGTTTTAAAAAACGGCCACGGTTTTTTATGGTAATCGGAAATTTTTTCCCATCACCCCATAATTTAGTTTAGAAATCCCGCCCCCATAATCATTAAAAATTTGGCCCTTTTTTGGCGCTTCCTGGAAAATTTTGGCGGCCCCCCAAATTTATCTTACAAAATAGAGCAGGGTGAAAATTTGTGTTTCGACGTCATTTACCGGGATTTTGGGATGGTTTTCCATTGGCCCCGGAAAAAAAACACATGACCCCTCGTTTAAAAATAGAACACCCTTCCTGTTTTTGCCTCAGTCCCCTCTCACCTTTTTTATACTATTTTGGGACCGTGCCCCTCTGGGAAAGTCCCCCAAACCTACTCAGCGAAATCCCTTTCTAATTTTTTTAAAAAGAGAAAACCCCTACTATTTGCCCGTTGGTTTTTGATTAGACATTGGGAAAATTTTTTGGTAAAAATTTTGATTTTTTTAAAAACAGCATCTATCGCTATAAAGGTCACGGGGGGAGGAGCCGGGGGGGGGGGTGGGCCCAACACAACAAGCTCTATTTAAAAAAAACTGGTAAAGTTCACCAAACTTAGTGTGACATTGCAAATGGGAATATCTTTTTATTTTTAACATTTTTCTTAAGAAAGATTTCCTGGAAAGATTGGGCCGTGGGGAAATTATAAAAGGAAAACACATAAAATTTTTGTTAACTGCAGGTTTTTTTTGTTTAGGGTTTCAAAAATCCAGTTTTATTATCATATACATTTCAAAAAGGGGTTTTTTTTTTTCAATTTTACCCATTTCCCCCTTTTTTTGATTTTAAAACCACCTTGTAAAAATTTTTTGATGTTTTTATTTTTTATTTCTTATTTTTTTTTTTTTTTGTTTTTTTTTTTTTTTTTTTTTTTTTTAAATTTTTTTTTTTTTTTAAAACCAGCAATCTTTTAGTCCAGCACTTGATAGGGCCCCAAAAATTTCCTTTGTATCATCAGAATCTATAACAAATTTTCGTGTTTTTTTTTTTCACTTTATTGCCCAGTCCCAATTTTTTCATTTGGGGAAAAGCTTGCACTTTTATTTAACAGCAAATTTTAAAAGTCACCACAGGTGAAAATTGAAAGGTGCCCCAAAAAAACCTTGTATCCCTCCGGAACCTTAAAAAACAGATACTTTTTTTTTGGGCTTTTGGCCCCATTGTAACTTTGTTTTCCCTTCAGAAAGCCTGCACCTTATATGGAAAACATTTTTTTTTAGTCACCACAGGTTAATTGAAAGGGGGCCAAAAAAAACCTTGGAAAAAAACCAAAACTAAAAAAAAAGATAAAGGGGCCTTTTTTTAACCCTTTTTCACACTGCAGCTTTTTTTTTTCAAATTTAGATAGCGTGCCCCTTATATTTTTAAAAAGTCAATTTTTTATTCCCCCACAGGTGAATTGAAAAGGTTCCAAAAAAAACCTTGTAACACCGAATCTATTTAAAAAGATATGTTTTTTTGACTTTGGGGGCACTGCAAACTTTTTTCATTCAATGCCCGGGGGCTTATATCTTTTTAACCCCCCAATTTTAAAAAATCACCCCCAGGTAATTTTAAAGGGGACCCAAAAAAAACTGTATTTTTAAAAAAACAAACAGAAAACTTGTTTTTGCAAATTTTCCCCCTTCCCCCGATTTGGGTTTTTAAATTTTAATCCCCGCAATTTTGTTTTTTTATTAGAGGATTTGGGAATAGGCCCTTTATTTTGCCCCTCTTTAATTTAAAAACTTTCCAAAACTAATTTCCCTACCTTTTCAAATTTTTTTATTTTCCCAAAATGGAGCGAAAATTTAGGAGTAAACCCAGCAAAAAGGGGGGGAAACACAAAGGGGAGTAAAAGGGACCAGAGAAGGTGCTCCTTTCCCGTGCGGGGAACAACAAAGGGATGCCAGAGGAAACAAACCCGGGTTTCAGGACCCGGGCAGCCCGTCACGCTGGGGCAGGGGCCCCTTGGAAACCTCAGTAATGAAAAGGTCCCCCAATCTGTCCTTCAGTGGTTAATGGGAACCCGCATCCAGCAGTCCTTTCCTCCTGTCCCTCATTCCCCGGGCCCCAAAAAAGTCCAAACATCAGCATCCAAAACGTCCCTCCCTCCCCAAAACATGAAGCGAAGACACCCCAAAAGTCAAAATCTTTTTACCCACCAAATTTTGGGGTAAAAACCTTTTTCTTGAAGACCTCTTGGGTGACAAAAAAGGCCCGGGTTGAGGTCAAAGGCCCTGTTAAAAAAAATCAAGAGGGTGATTTTAGTCCCGCTTTTGACCCCCATTACTGATGCCATAAGAGAGGAAAAGGAAGCCGGGTCCAAACGGGAAAAATCCCGGGGGGTCCCGCAAAAGCCCGCATGGGCCCCTTGCTTTTTAGCCCGAAACTTCTGGATGCAAAAATGCAAGGAGACCAATCACCTTTTTGAAAAGATGATGATGGGTGAAAATTGCGGATCCACCTGGGCTTTTTTCCCCAGAATTTTTCCCTTTCGACGCTTTAAATGGATGAGGGGGAAGGAAGGGGTATGTCAATACAGGTCCCGCCACAAAAAAGGGGGTAGGGCGGTCGCAGAAGTCCCCCTGAAAATGGGTTCCGGGCCCGCCACTCAGCGCAAACCCCTCCCCCTCAAATAAACGCCATCAAAAAGGTCCCCGGACCCCTCAAGCCTGGGCCTTCTTTTTAGCAAAAACCTCTGATTCCCCCCAGTGATTTTCATATGCCCCTTTTGCCGTAAACGCAAAAGTAAGGGAAGAAACCCCCAGGTGGTTTTTCCCCCAAACCCAAACCTCAGTCCCCATGCAGCGAAAGCATGAGGAAAAAAGGAGGGGAAAAACTTTGGGCCAAAAAAAGCCAGACCGACGCCCGGGCCCCCAAAAACCACGCACACCCTTTGCCCCCCCGCCCCCTCCTCCTCCGCCACCACCCCAAACTTTTCCCCAACTTTCCCCCTGTCCCCCTCAAATCCCTGATCAGGGGATCACCTCCGCCCCTTTAGCCCCCACCGTTTTGCCCGAGGGAACCACCAGCACCACCAAAGACCCCATCCTACCCCCCCCTCCCGGGGGGTTTTGACGAAACCCGGCCCCGGGCCCCCAAAAAGCGGCCCAAATCCCAGCACCAGCCTTCTTGGTTTTACCAGGGTTTGGGGAGCAAAAAGAAAAACCTTTAACCCAAACCAAACCCCAAAGCCCAAAAACCTGAAAAACCCGGCCCTTGGCCAGGCTTTTTGGCCCTTTGGAAAAAAATTTCCCTTTTCCCTTCCGGGGGGACACAGATGGGTTTTCCCCCACGTCCCGGCCCTCCCGGGCCCCCCAATTTCAAAAAACCCGAAATTAATCTGTCTTGGGGACCGGCCCCCCCACAGGGCCCGGAGCTGTGGGGCCCCCCCGCAACGAGGGCCCGAGCCCCTGGGTGGGGGACCAAAACCTTGTGCCCGGCAAGGGGGGTGTGCGATAACCGGGGGGAAATTGCGGGGCCCCCTTTAAATCCCGGGAAAACCCGGAACATTCCCCTTTCCCGGGACATGTTTATGACCTCGTCGCCCCGAAATTTCTAAAAGACTATCCGGGTCCCGGGGCTGGGCCCGCGAAGAAGGCTCCGAGGGGCCGAGTTTGCACTTTCCCCGTTTTTGCCCCCCCTGCTTTCGGGCCCCCCCTTGGGTGTGGGGTTTTTCAGCGTTTAAACTCGGCCCCCCCCAGATAACCGTCCCCCAATTTTTTGACGTGGCAACACGCTGGAATTTTCCCCCCCCCACAAGCCCCCCAGCGATTAGTGGGAGCAGCGCAAATTTCCATTACGCCCGTAAAGAAAATTACACATGGGCCCGAAAGCAACGGTGCGGGCCTCGGGGGGTTTTAGCCCCCCAGAGTGGACAAAAAGGGGGAAAAGTTCTGCAAAACCAAAACCTTGCCCCGTTTTTTAAGAAACCCCCCCCAAAAAAAGGGCAATGCGGGCGTTCCCCTTTTCAAAATGACATTGTGGTGATCTTTAGTTCTAGAACGATCCCTTGGACCCCTCGAAACATCAGGTCCTGCCACGACGGGAAAGGGGGAACCCCACCAGATTCGGCACGGAGCCTTCTCTCCGTTGAAACCCCCAAAGGGCCCACAGGGTTTTTTACAAAAAAATTTTAAACGGTTCCCTTTATTTTGGCAGTGGGTTTTGGGGCCCCGGGCCCCAGTGCAAGGGGGCAAACCTTTAGCACTCAGGTTTTATCATTCCCGAGGCCCGGGGCAGGGCTGTAAATTTAAGGGTGTGGGCCCGAAAGGGAAAGGAGGAGGAGGGGGAAGAGGAAATTTCCAAAACAAACCCATGTTTCTGGGCGTCCCCCGGCCCTTTTTTTTTTTTTTTGTTTTTTTTGTTTTTTTTTTTGTGGTGTTTTTTTTTGTGTTTTTTTTTTTTTTTTGTTTTTTTTTTTTGGGAAAAAGGTTGGGGGGGAATTTTAGGCGGGGGGAGAAGATGAGGGAAAAATGACTTTTCAGTGCCCTCAACCCAAGGGTTTAGAAATCAAAAACTCCATTTCTCAAAATGAGTGCTTGGATGCTCCATTTTTCCCCCAAAATGATCCTCGCATTAAAGGGGCCCTCAAAAAAGAAAAACCCGTTTCTGGGTGGCCCCCCTCCCCGGATCCCCGGGACAAAACAAAACCTAGCACTTTTCCTTCCAAACCCCCCCAAAAAGAGAGTAAAAAGCAGGAAAAAGGAGACCTTGCTGAAAAAATCAACTGGACAATTGTTGCGTCTGCCTTTTCCGGGTTTTTTCAAAAATTTTACGGTGGAACAAACCCCGCGACGTACCCGGGAGTAAAAGTGGGGGCCCAAATAGGGCCGGGAAACAAAAGCAAGGCAGCAGCAGCAGAACAAAATGGCAGAAGCCTAATGGTGGGGCCCCCCTGGGGGAAACTTATTTACCACCCCACCAAAAGCCCTGCAATCAGGGCACACATAAAAACAAAGCAGAAAACCCCAAAAAATCAAGGTGCACGGAAATTAAACTGCGCTTTAAAAACCGATGTTTTTGTATGTTTCTGGAAACCCCAAAAGAACCCTGGGTTTTTCCAAAATAGAACGAAAAGGCCCGAGCTGGCCCCGCCACGCCATAGAGGTGTTTTTTCCTTTCCCAACAAACCACGTCATAACTAGCGGGACCACCCGCACAGCCAAAGGAGTCCCCTTTCAGGCAAACCCATTTCCGGGTTTTTTTAAGAAAAAATGGGGGGACTTTGACTTTATCAAGAAAGTTTTTTTGGCCCCAAATTTCCGAGGTCACCGGGTTAATTGCTTTGGTCCCCCTTCCCATTTTCCCCTCCCCAAAAAGGGAAATTTTGGGCCCCCTTTAAAAACTTTTTTTTTTAAAAAGAACATTTCTTCCCGCCAAAATTTTTTCCCCAATTTTCCCAAAAAGTTCATTTTTTCTGGGTTTTTTTCTGTGGGGGGTTAAAAGTAAAAAACACCAAGGTTTTTTGTGACAAAAACCATAATTTCCCTTTCCCCACTTAATCTTTTAGAATTTTTTAAAATTGTCAATTTGGGTTTTGGGGGCGTTTTTTGCCTCACAATTTTTTAAAAGTGGCTGAGAATCAAATTTTTTTAATTTTTTGTGGCATGGTTTCTGTGAGATACAGCAAAAAATCATGGGGTTTTTTTGGAAAAAAAATTTGGCTTTTTAAGTAGCATTTTCCCTCACAATTTTTAAAAATGGCGGGGAAAATCATATTATTAAAAAATTTTTTTGGGGTTTATTTTGCCCGTGAAAACAGCAAAAATCATGGTCCTTGGAAAAAGAAAAGTGGCTTTTAAAATGGGATTTCCCCTCACAAATTTTTTTTCCCGTGGGCCCCGAGAAGGGCCCCCTTTTTATAATTTTTTTGGGGCATGCTGCTTTGGGGAAAAGCAGCAATACAACAGGTTTTTTCACAATTGTCCAAAGTGGCTCAAAGGGTCAAAGGTTTTTTTAATTTTTGGGGGGGAAATTTTTGCCTTTTGACATGCACTATACTAAAAGGTTTTCTTTTTAAAAAAAAAAATGTTGTTTTCTAACAGACAAATTTTTTTTCTTTCCCAAATTGGGCAAGAGTTTTCCAAGGGTGATTGGGGTTTGTCAGAAAAAAGGAATAGGTAGGACACGTTTAAATTTGGGCACAAAAGCCCAAAAGACTTGTTTTTGGGAAGATCTTTTTTAAAAAGCTATCAAACCCTGTATTGAAAACAACCCAAATTTATTTCAATTAAAAAAAGAGAAAAAAAAGACATGGGGATTCCAACCTATTTTAAAAAAAAAGTTTTTCTAGACTTAAACTACTAAAAAAACTTGCCCTGTACAAAAAAAGCTTGGGAAAAAAATTCCCCCTGAAAAGGGAAAAGGGGAGGTACAGGAAAACTTGACCAGAAGTTTGGTTTTTTCAAGGACTGGAGTAAAAAGGACACGGACAGAAAAAACAAAGGGGAAAAGAGACAAAAATTTCCCCCACACTTTAAAAATGAGAAAAAAAAATGCCAAAAAAAGGGGATCAGGTGGTTTAAAAGGGGGCGTTTAACCACCATTTTTCCAAAGGAAGCTCAAAAGGGGCCCCCACCCCATAAAGGGGGGGGCAAAGCGCTACCCAGGGTTTAAAATTTAAATGTGGACTTTAGGAAGGCTGGAGTTCTCACACTTCCGCTTCCCCAAAACTCTTTCTTTAAACACGACCAAAATTTTTCGTTTTTTTTGCGTCATCAGGGGCCCTTTTTAAAACCCGCGTGTTTTAAAAGAAAGACGGGAAAGCCGCCTGGGGCCCCCTCATCCCCACCAAACCCGTAAAAATCCCCGGGCCCCGGGGCAAGCTTTGGCCCCCGGGGCAGGTTTTATCCCTTGTCCAGTAAAAAAAAAATGGGGGTTTAAAGACTCCTTTTTTTCCCGCACTTTTTTTAAACTTTTTTTTCCCTGAAAATAGTGCCAGCACAGGAAAAGAAAAACCGCCAAACTGTACACATAGCTCTAAAACCCACAGAGAATATGCCAGCACAGAAACCCCGACAAAACCGCCAAAAATGGGAAAACATAGCTCTATAAATACAGAGAATATTGGGCCCAAATAAAGGAACCTGAACAACCGGGCCCAAAACCCTAACAAAGCCCTAACAAAAGAGAATAAAAAGCTCAACACAGGGGCCCTTTTTTACAAACCGCCCCAAAAAGTACACATGGCCCCTATTCTGCAAAAGAATAGTTTCCAGCACAGACCCCGACACCCCAGCCCAAAATTTCAAAATAGCTTTTATACTACAGAGAAATTTGTGCCCCACAAAGAAGCCTGAACCCCCACCAAAAGTACACTTTTCTTTTTAAAACTACAAAAGAATAGTGGCCCCAGCACAGGTCCTGACACCGCCAAACGAAAACATAGCCTATACTCAGGGGAATAGTTTTCTCACAAAAGGAGCCCGAACACCGCCAAACTGGGACACCAAACTTTTTATACTACAGAGAAAAAGTGTCAGCACAGGAACCTGAAAAAACCGCCCAAAACCCTACACATAGCTCTATACAAAAGAGAAAAGTGGGTCAGGGAAGGAACCTGACAAAAAAAACCGCCCCAAAAAAAGGGACACCCTAAACTTTTATAAATACAGAAAATAAATTCTCCCGGGAAAAGGAAAATGACAAACCGGCCCAAAAATGTAAAACTAGCTCTATATACTAAGGAAAAAAGTGCTCAGCACAGGAAACCCGGGCACCGCCAAAAACCCACACATAGCCCCTATAAATTTCAAAAGAATAAGGCTCACACCCGGAGCCCCGACACCGCCAAACTGTAAAACAAGCCCCTAAACTGCAGAGAATAGGCCCCAGCACAGGAGCCCCGAAAAACCGGGGCCAAAAATTAACACAAAACTTTTATACACAGGGGAATATGCCCCAGCAAAAGAAACCTGGGCAAATGGGCCAAAACCGTACACATATTTAAATACAAAAGAGAAAAATGCTTTAGCACAGGAGCCTACACCGCCAAAAAATGAAAAACATAGCTCTATACTGCAAAAAATAGTGCTCAAACACAGGAGCCTGACAAAAAAACCCCCCCCAAACCCGTTTCCATAACTCTATAATACAGAGAAAATTTTGCCCGCACAGGGAAAAAATGACACCGCCCCAAAACCCAAAAACATAGCTCTTAAAAAAATAAAAGAGGGAAAAGTTCACAACAGGAAACCCGAACCAAACCGGCCAAAAATGTACACAAAGCTCCCATTAAATTTCAGAGAAAAAGGGGCCCCAGCAAAAAGGGGCTAAACCCCGCAAACTTTTACACATAGCTTTTATAAAATACAGAGAAAAAGTGCTCACCCCCAGAAAACCCTTTAAAACCCCCCAAGACTTTTACACATAGGGTCATACCAAAAAGAGAAAAATGGGGTTTAGCAAAAAAGGGGGGGCCGACACTGCCCAAACCCGTTTCACACACCCCTAAAACTACAGAGGGAAAAAGGGCTCACAAAAAAAAGCCCCGACACCAAACCCAAACCCGTACACAAAAGCTCTATAAAGGAAGAGAAAAGTGGGGCCCGCAAAAGGGGGGCCTGGGCCCCCGCCAAACTGTACACAAAGCTCCCATACTACAGAGAAAAAGTGCTCAGCCCCAGGGAAGGGCCCGACACCAACCAAACGTACCCATAGCTCTATCACCCGAGAATGTTCTCCCCGCACAGGGAACCCCGAACCCCCCCCCAAAAAACCCTACACAAAGCCTAACTACAAAAGAATATTTCTCCCGCAAAAGGACCTGAAAAAAACCGCCAAACTGTACACATAGCTCTAAAGGCCCGAGAATAGTGCTCCAAAACCCAAAAAGGGGCCTGACACCGCCAAAAAGTTTCACCCAGCCTTCTAAAAACCCACAGAGAAAAGTGGGTCAGGGAAAAGGAACCCGACAAACCCCCAAACTGTACACATATCTCTATACTTACAGAGGGAAAAGTGCTCAGCAAAAAGGGAAAACCCGACACCCCCCAAACCGTACACATAGCTTTTATTCTACAGGAATTGTGCTCCCGCACAAACCCCCTGAAAACCACCAAACTGTAACACATCCCCCTCCTAAACTGCAAAGAATTTTGTCAGCCCAGGGGCCCCGGGCCCCCCAAACCCGAACCCCAAAGCTCTATACTACCCGAGAATAGTGGGTTTAGCAAAGAAGCCTGACAACCCCCCAAACTTTTACACCCCTACCCTAAACTACAGAGAATATGCCCCAGCAAGGGCCCCGACACCGCCAAACCCGTACACATAGCTCTATACTTTCAGAAAATATGCTAGCAAAAGGGGGCCTGACAAAACCGGGCCAAAAATGAAAACCCTAAAATCCCCCTAAATACAAAAGAATAGTGGCCCCCGCAAAAGAAGCCTGAAACCGCCCAAAATGTTTCACATAAACCTATACTAACCCGAGAATTAAAAGGGGTCAGCCCCCCGGAGCCTGAAAACCGCCAAATTTTACAACCATAACTCTAAAATACAGAGAATAGTCCCCACAGAACCTTTACACCGCCCAAAATGTTTCACCCTAGCCCCTATACTTTCCCAAAAAATAGTGCTCAGCACAAAAGGCCCGGGCACCGGGCCCAAAATGTACACAAGCTCTATAAATAAAAGAAATAGTGCTCAGGGACAGGGAAAAATGACAAAAAGCCCAAAAACCCTAAAAACAATTTTAACCCCCCATACTACAGGAAATATTCTCACACAAGGAACCTGACAAAACCCCCAAAAATGTACACAAAAGCCTATAAATGCAGAGAATATTTCTCAGCAAAAAGGGGCCGGGCACCGCCAAACCCGTACACATACCTCTATTTCTAAAAGAGAAAAGTGCTCAGCACGGGCCTGCCCCCCGCCAAACTGAAAAACATAGCTCTATCCCTTTCAGAAATAGTGCTTTTAGCAAAAGGGGGCCGGGCACCGCCAAAAATGTACACATAGCTCAAAACTTTCAGAGAAATAAATGGGCCCGCCCCAGGGGCCTGACAAACGCCAAACTGAAAAAATACTCTATTAAATTTCAGAAAAATAGTGGGGTCCCGCACAGGACCAAAACCGCCCAAACCCGTACACATAGCTCAAACTAAAAAGAGAATAGTGCTTTAGCACAGGGGCCTGACACCCGCCAAAAAAGTACACATAAACTTTTATACTACAAAAATTTGTGGGTCCCGCATGTTGGGCTCCCTGCTGCTTTTTTAAGGACCAAAGGGTTTTTCAATGTCCAGTTCAAGAAAAAAGATAGTTTCAAAAACATACTGCCCCTTTTGGCACTTTTTTTAATTTTTTGGGGGGGATGCAGGGGTTTTTAAAGGGGGATGCTGGGACAAGACAGGGATATTTTAATGGTCCCCCGAAATTTTTTTTTTGTGGCTTTTTTTTAAAACCAAGTTGGGGTTTTTCCAAAAATGTAGCCAGGGAGCCAATTGAAATTTGGGATGTTAAATTTCCACTTCTCCGCCCTGTTTGGGGGTAAAAATGAAGGTTTTGTTGCTCTCCTAGACTTTAATGGTCATTGCTCATAATCGACTGCTCACTATCGAAAAACCTTATCGATGATGGCCGACTATCGACTATCGCCCGATGTCGATAGCCAACGTAATCGCTTAACACTACACTTAATTAACCTTTCGATATAAATTATGCTACAGGAATCACCAGGAAAAATGTTGTCTTTGGTGTGGAAAAACACAGTTTATTTTACCGATTACAATAGCACAAACACGCTTAATCAACCCTTGGATATAAATTGCGCAAAAGAAATGAGCAGCCAAAAATTAACTGGTATGTGGCGTGTTAAAACGCCGTGTATTTTAATGACTACAAAAGCATGCTTAATTAACCTTTGGATATAAATTATGCTACAGGAAAAATTTCGTCTTTGGCGTTAAAAAACACCGTTTCTTTTAATGACTACAAAAGAAGAAACATGCTTAATTAACCTTTGGATATAAATTATGCTACAGGAATCACCAAGAAAAATTTTGTCTTTGGTGTTGAAAAACACCATTTAATTTAATGACTACAAAAGCAGAAACACACTTAATTAACCTTCGGATATAAATTATGCTACAGTAAAAATTTCATCTTTGGCACTGAAAAACACTGTTTCTTTTTCTGACTACAAAAGCAGAAACACGCTTAATTGACCTTTGGATATAAATTATGCTACAGGAAAAATTTTGTCTTTGGCGTTGAAAAACACCGTTTATTTTACTGACTACAATAGCAAAAACATGCTTAATTAACCCTTGGATATAAATTGCGCAAAATAAATGAACAGCCAAAAATTAACTGGTATGGTTCGTGTTAAAACGCCATGTATTTTACTGACTACAAAAGCAGAAACATGCTTAATTAACCTTCGGATATAAATCATGCTACAGGAATCACCAGGAAAATTTTCGTCTTTGGCGTTGAAAAAACACCAGTTTCCTTTACTGACTACAAAAGCAGAAACACGCTTAATTAACCTTATGGATATAAATTATGCTACAGGAATCACCAGGAAAAATTTCGTCTTTGGCGTTTAAAAACACAGTTTATTTTACTAACTACAAAAGCAGAAACACGCTTAATTAACCTACGGATATAAATTATGCTACAGGAAAAATTTTGTCTTTGGTGTTGAAAAACACAGTTTCTTTTACTGACTACAACAGCACAAACACGCTTAATTAACCCTTGGATATAAATTGAACTAAAGAAATGAGCAGTCAAAAATTAACTGGTATGTGGATTGTAAAAACGCTGTTTCTTTTACTGAATACAACAGCGAAAACAGGCTTAGATAACCCTTTGATATTCAATGTGCTCCAGAACTGACCAGATAGCATTAAAATGTATATGCAGCTGAATTGGACACACACTGGACTTCAATTCCAATACCCCACAAAATCAAAATTAGAACGGAAGAGAAGCAGTCTCTGAGAAAAGCTGTGACACCCCCCAAAAATCGATGTATAAAAGTTCTTTCTTTTGTGTGAGATCTCAGCTACAGCTATTGCAGCAGCTACAGCACGGCACAGAGAGAGGAGTGTGAGCTGCCAGTGTCGCGTCCGGACTTATATAGTGCGGTGACGTCACAGAATCCCGCCGGTCTCTGATTGGCTTCATCTCTGCACATGTCATTGAGGATGTTCCTTTCTTCCTCCCAGAGTTCTTTGCCCCATGTAACGCCATGTGGTTGCGGCCATTTTATCAATTAAAAACATGCTTCGTTCCCGCTAATTACCCCAAACTTCAACTTCGTTCAGAACTGAAGTTTTCCTGAAATTCTAAACGAAGTCCACTTCGTTAGAATAAATTCGACCATATCTACTTGGAAGTTCAAGTTCGAATAGAACTTCGAACCAAACTCACAAAAGTTCAAGGTGGTAATCGAACTAGAACTTTTTACTGTTCGCTCAACACTACTCACAATGCTTCTCAATGCACGGAAATAAATTCCTGTTTACATAATGTAACATTTAAGGTACAAATATTTCTAGACGTTTATCTCATATCAGATGTTCTGGCAACAAAGAGGGTGTCATCCTCTATAATCTAGACTTCAAAAAAGGATGATCCTCTCTATGTATTACACCCCTAGTGGTTATATAAGACACATTAAGAATTACAGCTGCAGTTATCCATTGTTGAGCTGGTAGCAAGCGGTGGTAGATAGTGATGCTAATATGCACACAAACCACTTTACCATCAACTAATATGTTTTATTATGAGGGTATATATTTTTTTTTATCTTTCTGGTGCAGTTTCTGTTATCCCCTGATGAACCATGTAATCACAGGGAGACACGTTGGGAGTAACTAAGTGCAAATGGTCTTTCAGGTTGAGCCTTCTAGGATGGGGTCGTCCTTTTCGGGGCTGGATCCTCGATCTACAGGCAGGGTATTATAGGGCTAATTGGCACATTTATCCAATGCAGAGTCTAATTGATGGCTTAATAAACCACTGTAAATCTATTTGGGACATCTGGATCTCTAACTCAGGAAGAACATGTTCATCATTCACGCATATCAAGGGTATACTAGGTATGTCTCTTTTAAATTGCATCACATCCCTTTCCGGTCTGGTCTTCAGATTTATTGTCACTCAAGCATTTATGGAACCAGCTGGGATGCCAGCTTCAGCAATCTATGAATGTGCAGGATGCACAGACCCAGCACCAACATCTCTGACCAAATGTGCCACAGGATGACATACAGAACTTTTATCTCTCCATGCCCAATCATATCGCATCTTGTATCAAGGCTAGAGGTGGCCAAGAAGGGGACAAGAGCCTCCTTTCAAATGTACAGTGTTTCCCAATGAACTGATCCTATGATTTTATATTGTATGTTT